>LPNX010112299.1:0-10472 GCA_001517045.1 Pseudotsuga menziesii | reverse complement strand
AAAAGAATTGTAGGCAGCCTTATGTATTTGATAGCAACAAAACCAGACATTATGTATGGTGTAATTCTAATCTCAAGATTCATGGAGTCACCAAAAGACTATCATTGGAAAGCAGGTAAAATAATTATTAGGTATGTAAGTGGCACAAAATACCTTGGCATTATGTATTCAACCTCATAAAATTTTAAACTCATTGGCTACACCAACAGTGACAATGGAGGCAACATAGATGATAGGAAGAGCACATCTGGGTACACATTTCATTTTGGTACATGTTCTGTTTCATGGGATAAAAAGAAACAACCCATAGTAACTCTATCTTTAGCAGAAGTAGAGTATGTTGCACCAACAAGTGTTGCATGTCAAGTTGTCTAGATGAGGAGAGTGTTAAAAGACTTGTCATGGAACCATCAAGAATCGAAAACCATATTCTGTGATAACAATTCAGCCATATCATTATCAAAGAATTGTGTGTTCCACAAGAGAACGAAGCACATTGACAAAAGGTTTCATTTCATAAGAGAGTTGATAAACAACAAAGAAATTTGTTTGGAATTTTGTAGGTTTGAAGATCAACTTGCAGACATCTTCACAAAACCATTGGAAAATGACACATTCCAGTATTTGCGTAGTTATATTGGAATGAGAAGTTCTTCACAGTGAACTCTATCATGAACAGAGCATGTTTAAGCTTTGAAACATTTTGTAATTTTTTTTAAAAATCCCCATATGCTCATAATTAAGGGGGATGTTGGGAAAAGTAATTACTTGCAAATATCTGAGCCCAACCGACTCTGTCAGAGTCTGTATCAGTTAATATCTTGTCGGTCAATTTGACAAGAGTGAAGACTCCACTATTCGGCAATGTAAACCAGTCGAATTCATTTCTAAAGCTAGCGACTAACAGGCTAGACACCATTCAAGCTGGTCTATGGGAAAGAGGTAGTCATGCCCATGGAGTACATCGTTCCTAGTTTGTGCATTGCCGCAGCGAGGGGAATGGATGAAGCAAAAGAATTAGAAGAGCGCATTACGTAGTTGATCCATCTTAAAGAAGACTTATTTATTGCTGGCTTCCACCAGCTAGTCATGAAGGATCGACAGAAGGCATGGCATGATCGTTACATTAAGAAAAAATAGTTTGCAGAAGGAGATTTGGTGTTGTTATACGTCAATAAGTTCATGAAGCATCCAGGTAAGTTACAAATGCACTAGTTAGGTCTGTATCTTGTTCATTCCATTAATTCTGGAGGTGCAGTTTAGTTACAACAATTAGATGGTGTGGTATTGTCGATGCTCATCAATGGGAGTCACTTTAAGCCCTATAGAACGAGGCTTGACTTGCGCACTACTTTGGGCACTGTGAAAAAAAATGATGAAGATTTTTTTTTAGAGCAGCAAAGAAAGCCCAAAGGAAGAGGCTAAGCAAGGTTAGAGTTTGTAGTGATGAGTGTTCAGCTACTTGCAATAGCTATAGGGATGTGGGTTGGTTAAATCAAGTAATAAATGCAGGTATAGTAAAATAGTTGGCTAGCGGCACTTGCTAAAGCGACATGCATTAATGTTTTATTTGACCATTAGAGGAGTAGGATTCCCAGTGGATTTGGTGTCATTACTACCATATTTAGTCATAATGGTGATCGTAAATTTGGCAATGATGAGTTTGAATTAGAAGTGGCTATAAAAAGAGCACAGGAAGCAGGAAAATGGAATTGTTTAGTTGAGCGATCAGAGTGTTGAGCAGAGGGTGAATTTTGAGTGAGTTGCAATATTTTGAGTGAGTTGCAACATTGAAGGTTAGAGTCGTCGAGTGCATTTTAAGGTTTGGAGTGTGAGGCATGCTGAGAGACCTTGACGCCGTTGAGATTTCAAGCGAGATTGAGTCCCCTATTCGGCCCACGGATGTCGAAGAAGAAGTCATGAGCATACTAGTTGGCTCATCATTTATCCCCAAGTGGAAGCGTTAAGCTCAGAAGACTAGTTCCATGCCGCCGCAAAAGAGGCAAACCCGCACGTTGGTGAGAGTGTAAGGAGAAGGAACTGCACAGAATGGGTCATCAAGATTGGGAGCTGTAGAGTCTATGGTTCCCAGGGGCATATTTGTTCATGATATTTGGGGGTATATTGCTCCTATGCATCTAAAAGAAAGGATGAGGAAGCCATTGAAAACTCAGAAGTATCCGCCAAAATTGTCATCGCTACCGAAAGGGATGACGTGCTCGGTCGACATCATCCCTGCCTTGATCTGATTGAAATTTGAAGACCATGACTTGCTGTTACTCAAAGATGTCTGGGAGGAGCCTTATGAGTCAGTCTCAATGGTGCCTGGTGCCCCCATTCATCGGATTCCTAAACCTTGGGCAAGTGGGTTAGACCAATCTGGATTGTTAGGGCTCATCAATTGCCTGATTTCGGGTGCCTGAATGAAGCCCATGTGTGTGTAAAATAACTTTTGTCCTATTTTCATGGGGGGGTGCTTTGGTTGAATATGCACATCCCTATTATAGTAGACTTAATCATGAGCATCACAGGCTTGTCGAAGGCTAGGAAAGATCCAACGCAGTATATTCGCAGAAGGGATATTGACAAGAAGCTTTCCAAGCGGGTGAAGGAGCTCTTTGGATTACAGCGTGATTTCCATGCTTATCACATTGATAGCATCAACTCACAAGTAGTGCATATTGGTGCAAGGATTTTGGCGAGTAAGGTTGTTTAGGGAAATCGCCTGCTCTAATGTAACTCGAGTGTTGTTGCATGCGCCCAGAAGTGTGTTGAGGGAGTGCAGATGAATTGGTATTTGTTTTTTCTGAACAAGTTGCTAGAATATTCTCTTGCTCCTTAGGTTGGATGTCCATTTTAATATAGTTGGTTGTTGATCCTTATTTCCTTTATCACCTGGATGGAACCTTAAGACTACCAACCAATGGTGGTTGACATGAAGAAGGTGCGCCAAGGTGTGCGGTATCAGATTTTATGGTGGGTTGAAGAGCCCAGTCGACAGGTAGACTGTGCCGTTCATTTTTGGGTTTATTGGGAAGCATTTCAAGCTGCATCCATCATCATTCCCCATGTATCTCCTTATGCCATGGCCAAGTATCAGTGGATAATTTGGTTCGCCATTAGGCCCCACTCAATTTACATTCAAGGATCACGAGACCCTGACCGGTAGTGGATACCTTTGGCTTAAAAAGTCACGACAAAAGAATTGGATGCTATTATTCAAGAGTCAGGAGGAACTAGCTAAGGAGCCGCCACATGATTCCCTAGAAGAGCTTGCCTACAAGGAGCTGAGTATTCACGACTCTCACAACGAGTCATCGACGAACCTGGAGGCTGAAGCGTAATGCATGCGGGAAGAGACTCATAACAAATGGGGCCAAGAATATGATGTAGGTAGTGGTATTAGGTTTGGGATGGAGAACCAACCGTAGTGGCTCATCAAAGTGATCATCAAATCCTCTAAGGCTCCGACCCATGCGATCCAAGAGTCGAACCATGAAGAATTCGGTGTGGTAAGAGATAGATTAAATTCCATTTTTGATATCATTTCTAGGAAGACATCTATGAGACCCATGATGCAGGATGTATCGTCAATCATCACTAAGCCCCGAGATAGTAATGTACAAGTTCCCCCGACTGCAATCGACGTGGGAAATGAGGAAGCACACTAGTTGCTGTGACCGATCGAGAGTGTGGATTTGGATCTGAACAAGTTATCTGCTACGATATTAGCAGAGTTGTAGCACGTTGCCGCCCTGTTGGGACGTAGAAATGTCCATTTTTCATCGACTTTATCTTCCTCTATTCCTTACATTTCATCGTCCCATTAACCTTTTATCATACCATTTCCATACATATATGTGGGTTTCACCTTATTATTTCCACTTTATTTATTTTTAGTATTATAAGTGAATTTATGATTAAATATTAGAAAAATAACATGTTTTTTACTAATATCTCAAAGTATGGATGAGCTTTGTAATGTGTAGGAATATGTGAAGGATTAATTCAAAGAAAAGACCTCATGTATATCTCCTCCATGATTTCAAGGAGATAGTTATGCAAAGAATATTTTAGATATTAGATTATCTTTGAGAATAGTAGATTGTAGAAGTTAGTCTTGACTTTGTAATATGGAGAAGGGAATTCTAAGCTTTTGTTCATAATCTTGGTTTGATGATTTCATGATTTATGATTGATTCTTGTGATGTAATTTAAGATTGCTTTATTGTTAATGTGAGCTCACATGTGTTGTCTTGTTGCTCTTCATATGTTATCTTTCTTTAATGCAATTTACTTTCAGTCGTGTTTTTCATCTTCCAGCATTAGATTAGCGATTGCTTGTTTCAGTTTAAGGGAGGTTAGATTAGATTAGTATTAGTTTCATGGGGGGTTAGATTAGCTTAATTTCTCTTCAGTCTTGCATATACTTTGCAGGTGCTTCGTAAGACTACGAACCTCGGATTGACAAATTAAATGGCTGGGCAATAACTACAACGAAATTAAAACGACATTAATTCGGCCCAACATTTTGGCACTGCTGCCAGGGAAGCATGATGGATTGAGGTGTAGATTTCAATTCTTGCAAGTGTGGTAGTGTAGATTTCAAGTCTTGCAAGTTTGGTACTGTAGATTTCAATTTTTGGAAGTGTGGTAGCATAGATTTCGATTCCTGCAAGTGTAGTAGTGTAGATTTCAATACATGCAAGCGCGGTAGTGTAGATTTCAATTCCTGCAAGTGTGCTCGTGTAGATTTCAATACATGCAAGTGTGGTAGTGTAAATTTCAATTTTTACATGAGTGTTTAATTTACACAACTGTGAACAGTTATTTATTTTTTAGAGTATTTTTTACATAAATGGTTCCTTTTTATTTAAGATTTTGAAATTTCAGTTTTGGGTGCTGTAAGAATCCGTTTTTTACAATTGTTTAAAAATGAGTATAAGTCTAGAACTACTCACTCCTGCCTTGGAAAAAGATGGATTTTCCTCTTCCCGGAAAGAGGAGTTCTTGGCAGCAATAAGAGATTTAACTACTCCTCCAGAATCAAATGAGGAATCATCATCCGAAAACTCCTGTGCATGTAAAGGTGAACAAGTATTTGAACAGGAGATCGATGAAGATGAATAGGAGATCGAGGATCATGAGGAGTTGCAGCATGATCTCAAGAGTGAAAACTATGCCTACGAAAGCCCTATCGAATGATGGTTTCAAGTGAGAATGAGGTTAGAACAATTTAGTTTTTATTTTTATTTAGTTAGATCATAGCCACAACAGTTAAATTCATTCATATTTGTATATTGCCATTGTTCATNTGGTTTCAAGTGAGAATGAGGTTAGAACAATTTAGTTTTTATTTTTATTTAGTTAGATCATAGCCACAACAGTTAAATTCATTCATATTTGTATATTGCCATAGTTCATTCATGGGATTGAAAGATAATATATTC
Source organism: Pseudotsuga menziesii (assembly GCA_001517045.1). Classification (NCBI taxonomy): domain Eukaryota; kingdom Viridiplantae; phylum Streptophyta; class Pinopsida; order Pinales; family Pinaceae; genus Pseudotsuga; species Pseudotsuga menziesii. Next base: position 5,022 of record LPNX010112299.1, on the reverse strand, counting down.
CTATTACTGTTGCGTGTATGGCTACATTGGCTATTTGATTACACATAACTGTTTTCTAATTCCCAATTAGCGTAGAGTATGTAGGATTATATTTCTAGTCTTTGCTTTCACCTAGAATACGTATGCTCTCACTTCGTGCGAGTGCAAGGATCAGAAAGCAGGATGTTTTCTAAAATTTTCTGAAATTGTAATGCTGATAAGCAGGTGCAACTCCAAGCTGAAACAATGCAAATCTATTGCATTTTTTTGACGTTTTGGCATGTTAAAATTTGTTAAAACATAGTCAGGATAGTCCTACTTTTAGGGACCATAATGGCATAGTTTTAAAACCTGTTTCTATCCAAAGTATCCCTTTAAGTCTAGTTTCCAATCCAATTTGAATTATTCAATTTGGTTCTAAAACGAAAAAGATATGGTCAAAATACTGATTGGGGGTGGAGTAGGCAACTCAAGAACATAGTTGGGACAGTCATGTTTTGGGAGACCTAAGGGATGAATTTTAAAAAACTGTTTCTAATGCATACTCTCCTATAAATCTAATTTAAAACACATTTTGAATCATTCGATTTTGATATCGTATGAAGGAGATATGCCCAAAATACTGAATACCTATCCTAAATATGCACTCTAAAAAGTATGCTTTCTGAGATACTTAGATGAATATATTTTCATCTCCAATTGGAATCACATCAATCCATATTTTAACGAAAAACTTGTGCTCAAAATAGTGACCGTTGGTCTAGGCTGAAACTCACAAACAACATTAGGATGCAGGATGTTATTCATATTATATGATATACCATACCATAAAATTTTTAAAACATGTTTCTACTGGAAGTATCCCTATGAATCCAATTTAATTTGGCTTTGGAATCATTCAAATTGGGCATGAACAAAGAAGTTATTACCAAAACACTGTCAGGTAGTCTACACCGGCCCAACATGCATCCTAGATAAGAACACCTTGACTCGAGTCTCTATTTGCGGCCATATGGAAATGAATTTTGAAAATACAAGACATGGGTTTTGTGCGCAACATCCTACTTTACCTAACACGCGAATAAATCACCAAACAAAGCCATGCTTTACGATATACAGTCGGTTCTTTAAGAGAGTATTTTCCAGATTTATTGTGGTAGCCAATTCCAAGCAGCTGAAACAATAAACTCCATTGATGTGACAATAAAGGCTGAACATAGTTCTCTAAAGGATGAACAAAGCTCAAAAAAAAGGGCTGATTAAAGAAAAGGCTGAACAAAGCTTAGAAAAATGGCTGATCTTTCTTTGGCAAAACTCTTTATAACACACAAAACAAGCTTCCATCTAAAAACTAAAATTCAATGATGAGTGTCTCTCTGTATGAATATGTGTTGGATCTATGCATTTAGTTTACATAGTCGTGTGTGCATTAAGTAATAATTGAAAACGTTCATTGCGATTTTTCAATTGGCTAACTCTTTTTGTGCACAGGATGGTCAAAGGAAATAATAAAATCTCTATGGTGCGGCTTTGTTCACTAACAACGATTTTATTTCCCATCAACTCAAACCAAAAAAAATATATGGAGAAAACGATAATTCCATGCATTTTTAATGAGAATAGTGAGCCGCAAGAATGAATTTGAACTTCTTTTTTTTTGCTTGTGGGGTTTGACAGTGCAGCGTATGATTTTACAGTAAAGGTCTAAGAAACACATCCACGATTAGCTCTAGAGGCTCGAGACAATCATCTATTATGGAGTGGAGCAGTCATTCACCAACGGCAGGAGAAGATCGATACTTATGTGGTAGGTATGCATGCATTTTTTATTAACGACAATTTATGCAGGATCTAATGCGTGTTGCAACTTGTTGATACAGTCTGATATTTAATTTTAAAATCCATAAAAGTGCAAAATAAACTAATTTTCTCATAGCCTAGCAAGTTTCTTATGTGTCGTAGCTGGTTGTTGCAACCGTTGTCGCAGCTCGCTGTTGCAGCCATTGTCGCAACTCGTTATTGCAGCCGCTATTGTAGCTGGTTGTTGCAGCCGCTGTCACAACTGGCTATTGCATCTCCCTGTCACTTCTATTAAAATTTTTAAACTCTAAATGTTGAATCTCCAGGAATGCAGATCAGATAGATTCAATTTTAAGTGTTTTTTTTCCATTATTTTTATTTTATTTTATTTTGGTGTGTTGTAAGAATAAAACAAAAACAAGAAAAATATATAAAATTATAAAAAATATTTATTTTGTTTTACATTTTGCAAAAGAAAATAAAAATAAATAAATATATTAATATATAGTATAAAAATCACAAAAAAAAATTAAAACAACCAAAACAAAAATAAAGTTGCAAATGGACGTTTTCATTTTTCCTGAAATTGCTTTTACGATTAACGCTGAATTGTTTTTCTTAAAGTCACTCTGAGAATAATCACAGATGAAAATAGAATAGGAAACATGTAATTTTCTTTGTAGCTTATGTACTTCTTTCTGTATGATATGTTTTCTTTTACGAATTTCTCACAATTTTTATGCTAGGTTGCATGAGGATATGCAACCAGATCAGTTGGGGATTGAGAAATATATTCAATACATATTCACTACTAAGTTTTCATGCATGATTTTGTAATAAATTTCTTTTTTCTTCTTCAGGTTTTAGAGACAGTCACATTTTGCTGCTGAAGTGTTTTTTCAAAGAAACACAAATTTTTTGAGAAACATGCTTTGACAGACAGCCTGAAGGAACTGTTACTCATGATGTTTGCTCATAAACATCAGAACGTTGGTTGTTACATAGAAACCATCCATAAACTTGCATCAAGATTGTTTATCGATATTTTTCTTTCAGAGCACCTTCATCATCTATGTCTTGAAGTCCACTTTCCATCGCTTTATCTGTCATGACTTCACACATACATATCTTTCTGAGTTGCATACATCTCTTAATGTTTTTTAGTACATTTTGCCATTCCAGTTTGCCTTCTGAATAAAACCAGCTCCCTTTCCATGACTACATAGCCTTGCCATATCCATTGTTTGAATCTGAGATCTTTTCACTGATAGTACTACCAATCTTTTTATGGGTGATTCCATGAAGATGGGTAACACTTTTTAGCCGAATTTGGCGATGAAAACCTGATTTTTTACTCATGTGCTAGATAGAATCCCTCAAAACGCATATATGCCATGTGAATTTTGACTTGTAGTAAAAAAAAAATTGTAGAATATTATGTTGGCTTCATAGTGATATTTTAAAAAAAATATTCCGATGTCATTTAATGTGTGAATTTTTCCATTTAATGAACTGTGTGACCTTAAAAATTTGAAGAAGCTAATAAATGGCTCGTGTCCACGTAGAGTAATTCAATCTTGCATTAATAATTTTTAAAAGATATATATATGAGCATGATCTACATAAAATGCAGTGTGATGTGCATATTTTTTTGTTAATTTTTTTCGCATTATACAATTATTTATTATTTTTCGAAAGTGACCACATTTGATTTCAGCATCGTTTTAAACACATATTTGTCCACGTAAAGCAATTTTTTCTATTTTTTCAAAAATTGAAAAACCAAAGATACCCTTTTGAAGAGGACACGTTGATATGTGATGTTTGCATTTTTAAGAATTTTTTGGCTGTGTATTTTTAACTCTGCGGATTTTTCTTTGAGCTGCTTCGAAGTTGCAGTGTGGTTTTCTAAGAATAAATTTTAGAAGTAATTAAAAAATAAATTTCATATGAATGCCAAAATGTGTGTATGATACCTCAATGGATAGAATATTCGTTGGTGAATTTATCGGTATCAACTCCGCTCAGTTATGTGTTAGGAATGGCAGGGTGTACACCTGTGTAAGGCACAAAATTTTTTTCATTTGTTTGAATGTGGCCTAAGTCTATGTTCTTAAGCCCTCGACCGAGGTATGAAACTCGACCGAGGTATTAGCTCGGTCGAGGTCCTAGTCATGTAAACTCCTTTGGAGCAAAAGCCCAGGAGTGAATTCAAACATTAATGACACTCCAACTACAAACATTAATGACACCCCAACCATATTTCCCACCCGAATTTTTGATGAAACTCTATATAAACATAATTCATACGAAGCTAACTCTATCCTTTAAAATTGCCTAATTTCTTTGAAAAAATGTTTGTTTTGTAATACAAATTTAGCATTGTAGATTGTTTTGCAGGTATCAATTTGGATTGTTGATCTATCACAATGGGAAGCAACCAACGTCGAACAAGAAGAAATGAAAGAAATCAAAACAAATTTGAAGAGAAAAGCGAGAAAGATAAAGAAAGGAAGAGGAGAAAAAGAACAATCTTGAGAGAAGAAGAAATTCCAAATGAAGCTATGATGGAGGAAGCAAATCCCATTGATATAGGTATAATTTCAAAGTTATGCAATTTGATTTTCATTTTCATAGTTTACAATTTGATAGATTTCATAGTTTACAATTTGATAGTTGATAAATTTCATAGTTTACAATTTCATAAATTTCATATTCGTGAATTTACAATTTGATAAATTTTCATGAATTTACAATTTCATAGTTTACAATTTCATCAATTTACAATTTCATCAATTTACAATTTACAATTTACAATTTACAATTTCATAAATTTACAATTTCATAAATTTCATATTCATGAATTTACAATTTGATATATTTTGATGAATTTACAATTTGATCAATTTCATATTTAATATAATTCATTTTTATGTACAAAAACAAAAGATAACAAATGATTTAATATAAAAAACAAGTATATAACCATAAAAAATTCAACAAAATTAAAAGAAAAATTATTGAAATAAAAATTTGGATAAGATAAGATTTAATAAATAGAGAAAAAAACTAATTATAACTTTTTCTATTTTGAAATAATTCATATTTACAAGTTCATTTATGATCATTTTATTAAAAGTGCGTTGTTTGCACTATGCATATATATGCAAAAGAAGAAAAACAAGAGATACAAATTCATTTATAATTGTTTTTTTCATTTTTTTGAAATATGTGATATTTGTC
>LPNX010112298.1:5105-18410 GCA_001517045.1 Pseudotsuga menziesii | reverse complement strand
ATATATATATAATATATTTAAATATATTATTAATTTATTATGTAAGTTTTATTTTTATTCTTATAGCATAGAAAAGAATCACTAATTTGGTTGAGAAAAGACTATCTATTATGCTTCAAGGTTTGCGCACAAAAACCTTCAGTTTGACTAAGGGTATTTGGCAAGGGGGATTTCTCCCCCTTTCTTTTTATCCCCGTGGATGAGGGTATTAATAGGAAAATCAAGGTAATGACTAAGCGGAATGAGATCAAAGGGTTAAATATGCATCTTGGAGCAGATAAGAAAACACATCAACAATCTGTTGATGACACGATGCTTAAGGGCCACCCTTTAGTTCTGGAAGCTAGAGTTTTAAAAAATATTTGAATTCCTTTGCTAGAACTTTAGGACTAGAGATTAGTCAAGAAAAGTCATAGGTGTTTTTCTTTAATACCCCTAGAATTTCTCAGAGAAATATAATTCATATTCTAGGATTCCAGGGGAGCTCCCTTCCATCCAAATATCTTGGTGCTCCTCTTGCTGAGGGAGTTATCAGGAAAGTCTCATGGGAAGATTTATTGGACCACATAAAGAGGAGGTTGTCCAGCTGGGCTCTACAACCTCTTAATATGGTTAGTACACTGACTCTAATTAATTCGGTGTTGCAAGTGATGCTTATCTACTTTTTTCTGTCATGGAAGCCTTGAAGATAGTTCTCAAAGAGATCAAGAGTATCAAATGATAATTTAAGTGGGGAGGAAACACTGACAAGCATAGATGGGCATTGGTCGGCTAGGACAAGATATGTAGACCAAATTCTTAAGGAGGTTTGGAACTCAGAGACCCGAAGAAGAACAATGAGGTCCTATGAGCTGAAATTTGGTGGGGTTGGGTTACTCACTCCTCAAATCCTTGGGGAAAACTCTGGCATATCACATATGCTCGAGGCCATTTGAAGAAGGATCTTGTTATATTTAATGAGGAGAAACAATGATCACACATCTAGAAGACTCCGCTCCACAGTAGGAGTGTAATACAAGATCACAATTTCTAGGAAGTTAGAGATGGGGATTCCGTGGATTTTTTGAGCACTCTTGGTAGAAAATGCCTAATATGTCAGCTAAGATCAACATGGGAACTAGCCAGGATAGATACAAGGATCTGGGTTGGAAAAAGGTTAATCAATTCTGGAAGACTGTGATTGAGGAAGGGTGTTAGCACATTTTTGTTTCACATGGTTGAGAGGAGCTTAAGGTAAATAGAGGGATTATATTTCAAATTTTGTCGATATGACCAAAAATCTAACAAATTGGGTGCTAAAAGGAAGACCAAATATTCCATGGAACCATACGCTGGATTAAAAAGTGACTGAGGTGAGAAGATGAAGTACCTTTTGCATCTTGTGAAGGAATTGACGGTCTAGATTAGACATGCGATGAGATCAACAACATATAGGGAATCCACTGAGTGAAAGTGCTTAGTTTATAACATGGAGGGATGTTGGCGAAATTACATTGGGGTGTGTTAAAGTTCGGATGTGATCATTGATGCATGATTGGAGGAGAAGTATATTGACGGTTGGAGTGCATTCCACTCTCTCAGCTTGCAAGGAGGATGGAATAGGAAAGTGGTAGCAAAATTCTTACTACATTCCACATGGTGAGCAGAGAATAATTCCCCTAGAAGAAAATTGCTAAGGAGAAACCACCTCCCACGATCCTGAAACTACCTTTGGGAATATTATATAAAGGAAAGTCATGTGGAAATATGACATTTGTCTTTTGCGCCAGAGGAAAAACGTGCTTGCACATTTGGAAGTCGATTTCGATTTGCTTTGTCTAGCTGTCATTTTCCAAGTAGGCCACGTATGTTAACCCACGAAATATTTTTTAAAATGGAAGGAGAAAGTGAAGTCAAAGCACAGGTTAGAGATTTCAATAAATTAGAAGAAATCTTTGAGGATAGGGATAGAGATTTTTTTGACATACTGTTGTCTTTTGACCTAGTGCATGAGTTAAAGAACATACTGGAAACCTTAGAAACATAAGGATTTGATGTGCACATTGTCCATAGGTCCCATTTCCATTATTTATGTCCAGACCAAACCCTCAATTTCCATTAGTTGGAAAAATCATAAGTTTAACCATTGCAAATGGTTTAAAGTATTCAATTGATTATTGACAACTCTGACATTTATTTAATTAAATAGAATAGATTTGAAGGCTATTTATTTATCCTAGCACACCATTTACTTAATAGATCTTATGCTTATTAATCCTGGCACACTTAATAGATTTGTGTGTTATCTCATCAACTTAGCTACAATTGATCCATCTTGCACAACCTTACAACCTATGTTTCTCATCATCTATTACCCCTATTTCTTGTTTTGATCCTCATCACTATTTTTTCCTGGATCTGATTTTTCTACTTAAGATGAATAATATGATGCTTGTAGTCAAGAGCCTGATGATCGTGATCTAGATGAACCAATAGGAAAATATTGAGTTATTGTTCCATAAGTAAGGGAATAATCAATAGAGTCATTGATTGAAGCAATTGGTTCAGTCGGTGATTTGGATGAGCAGTTGACTAAGCAGTAATTGTGGATATAGTCGATTTCGATGATCCAGTCTTTCTTTTCATAGAAGTTGATGGCATTGATCCATATATACAAATGGATCCATACCTTCATTATCAAAATATATATATAGAAACATGTCGTTTATCATATTAGTATATCCAATGCCACCTGTAGCAAGGAAAACAGGTACATTAATAGATTATTCAGTTGATGAAGCATCTATAAATCATGTTGGATCAACAACATGACCAACAAATATAAAAACATGGGTTGAAGTAGATGCAAAAACTAGAAAGGTGTAGCTATAATATCCTAGATCTAAATCAGATATGAATGTTATCTCTTATTGTTGATAGTAAATATGAATAAAAATTTACAAGCTAATTGAACATTTTCTTTGACAATGAAAGACTTAGCAACAATGAAAAAAAAACTAAGAGTGGCAGAGAATTAATGGAATAAACAAAAGGATAGGTTTGGATATTAAAGGTCCAGATCCCTAATAACCTATATTTTGGACCCTTTTAGGTTTTGAGCATTAGCTATGTTGAAGTCTACTCCTAGGTTTCTGGGTGTTCCAACTGGTGCAAACTGATATTGAACAATCAATTCCAAGAAAACACGGATTGTGCAAGGATTTGGTGAGTTATCAGTCACTTATTAGGGATTAAATATCATTTGAACAGGTCCATAACATATATGGAACCGTTTGGAAGAGTTTGAATGTGTTTGGGTAAAAACTAGGAATTTGACCTAGAGACTGCCTACGTAGAGGAGGCTTCCAAAGAATTATTAAAAATTAATAAAATCAAGTTGTGGGAGTTTTATGGAGTTTTGGGGTGAATTCATGACATGATACAACTTACAGAATATAAATTGAGCTTAAAAATTAATCATAGCATAAAAACTGTAAAACTAGTCAATGAGCAAGGGTAAGAAAATAACAATGAATTTCAAATATGTATTTTATAAGACATGAAAATAATTATTAAAATAGTTTTATTATTCTATCATAAACATAATCAAGCTCGTATACCATTACCATGGACATTACATCAATACCAGTGCATTAATCTTACAAAAATTCTCATTTAAGGAGCATTGGAAGGCCTCTTTCATGAAAATTTGGCATTATAATTATATTGGATAGAAATATTACTATATAGAGAGGTCAGAATATGAATAAGGAGCTAAGAATATCATAAAGGACTTGGAGGATATGATCTCCCTCAATGGTTCCCAAGACTAAGGAATAGAGGCTTGAAACTAACAATTGACATTGATCTGAGAGCATAAGTGATGTCTCCTTCACTGGAGCTCAACTTCCATGGATGGATGGTTGTTATCAAAGCTCAAAATTGGCATTCAATTCCTTATCCTTGGATATCTGTGGTCTACACTAAATAATGTAAGAGAAGAGAAGATAATGGAGGCTTGGGGTGCATCACCCAATGGGACTAAGGCACATCACTCAGACTAGAATCTTAGATTCACTCAATACCAAAACATTAATGATAAAAACTGTGAAATGGAGTTGGAAGAATTATTTTATAGACTTGAGTTACTAGTTGAGCAAGTCATCTACCTGTTAAGCAAGTTACCCACTTGCAAACCCTAACCCTAATCCATGAATGCACCTTCCTTGAGGAAAATAACAAGTCTAGCCTTAATTTTTTGTTTCCCTGCTTGCATCAGTCAATCCAAAGTGGAAATTTTCCCTCCTCGAGGAAAATCTTCCTTCTTTATGACTGATGATGTTTCCTTTCTTGCATCCTTTCTCCAAAAGGGAAACTGTGCCCTCCCTAACCAATTTTTTCTTGATTTGTGACTGACTTCTTTTCCTGTACTTTTCTTCTTTTACATTTGCCTTGCTTTTTCTTGCTTTTGACAGTTGCCATCTTTTTTATGACATATTGCTTTTTCCAGTTTCTATCTTTTTGGCTTGATTTATTTTTAGCATTTTCTTGGTTTGCTTTAGGTTTCCATTTCTGAATGCCAACTCATGGTCCACTTGGACCCATGCACCCTCCTTGTCACCTAGGACAATTACAACTCATTTCCACATTAATTATTTTTTATAATAATTAATTACATACAAAATCAAAATTGGAATTAGGAAATTAATTCTAATACATGCCTCCATAGGTTTAAAGAATCAAAATTCCCTGGGTATAATTTAATTAACTCAATTTTTAACCCCTGGGAACTTGACAGGGCCAACACTTTCAATGTCCTTCCAGGAAGGGACATTACAGTCCTTCCCTCCCAAGTCTGATTGTCCCCAAGTAGAAGCAATCCAGGGTGCTACAAAATGTGTTCACCCTCACAATTGGCATCTTCACTAGGAAACCCTTTCCACTGCACTAGTCCGATTATAGCCATTCCCCAAATGAATAACCCTTCTTTCACAAAATTTTCACCCAGTTAAGATAACTGAGTACAATTACTAGATCCTACTACCTCCTTTGCAAGGATCCAAATGTTACTATCACTTTTGGAAAGTTTTCATTCCAAGAAATTCCAGGGTCCCAATGTTTCAATTCCATCCTCCCAAACATCAGTAACAACAATAAATATTCATCATCACAAAGGATGAAAATGAGGAAGTGAAAATCATACCACGACACTAGAAATCAATCACTCCCCATGCCAAACTGAACATCTTTGAGACTATCCCACCAATCATGGAGCTTCTCAATGTGGGTACAAATCATATTGAGCCTCTCCAAAGTATGGAAATCCATGTGCAAGCTAACATTGGAATTCACATCACTGCTGCTATGAAGACATAGGTGGTTATCCCATGTCCCTCCATGTATACTAAGAGCATTATATAACATCGATACATGATCATGCCACTGTTCACAATTTTTTTATGTTGTGTCTAAGGAACCTCCATTTATGTAAGAAAAATGTTTACCCTTCGGGGCACACATCTCAATAATGTGTCCTTTTATCCAAGAAGGGAGTGGAAGGACACTCCATCCAACCAAACCAAGTAGAAAGGAAAGTGCTTCCCCGGGTGAAAACATCCAATGGCTCAACTCTCTGCCACTAGTCAAAGGGTGCAAACATCGATCCAAATGTGTGGATTTCCTCCACAGAGGCCACCTTGTGCAAGATATATGTATCAAAAACTTCTCTTGGTGGTTTTCTTGCTCAATTGGCTTCCACTAATCATGAGCATAAATTTTTCTGCATGAATACTCCATGTGTGACATGTATTCTTCCACCAAATCCATATGTGGATGAATGGCATCGAATGGAAGCAATATGTGCCTATGTTGCTTCTCCATCCATGAGTCTTCCTTATTAAGAGAAATATTATGTTTCTCCACGCATGGAACTAGTGCATAAATCCAATGGCTCAACTCTTTGCCAATGGGTCCACTCAAGGGGTGCAAGTGAATGAAGGAGGCATCAAAGAATGCAAGTGGATGCCTATGTTTCTATTGGGAAGGGAATGGCGAATTCATCAAATCATCATGGACACATGTGGGTGCCTCTTGCTCCTCATGTGGAACCAACAAGAAAAATCCTTTCACCCCATTTTCATCCCCAAATGATGTGGTTGAATTAAAGATGTGGGGTAAATAATTGTGAGCCAAACTAATATCTCTGAAAATATCATCCTCCAAACTTATGGCTACATCTTCTTCATCACTAGATGATCCAACTAAGGCAAGTTCATTTGACTCTTCCATGGATAAGTGTCTCTCTCTAGAAAACATCCCAAGTTTTCTCTAGGAAAGATCAAGTGCTTGGTTCTCATCAAGCTTGTCTACACAGTCCTCAAGAACATGCAAAACCAAATGCATATCATGATCCACCATCTCATGAGGTTCCTCCATACTATGATAAAGAATGCAATTATCCTTGTTAGGATGGTTGAATGGTGTGTAGGAGGACAAGTGTGATCTTTGAAACTTCTCATGAAGTTTCTCTATCTCCATCTTGGACTCTTGGAGTGCACATTGAGTGCTCTTTAAGGAATCCTGGGTGGTCATAAAATCTTGTGTGAGCTTGAAAATATCTTCCTCATCCTTCAAGGATGCTCCATGCAACACCTCAACAAGCTCAAACAAATCATCTTTATAAGAAATCAATTGTAAGAATTCACCTTGGATTGTAGAAAATGCCTTTCGAATCTCCTCCTTGGATTCAAGAGAAGATTGATCTTCCAATTTAGGCAACTATCTAACACTAGTGTGCCACTGAAGCATGTGTGTCATGGAGAAGTTGTAAGTCCTATTGAATTTTTTTCCATCCATCTTCAAAGGCCAAGAAAGTGAGTGGAGTTCTTGAGGAAAAACATCCCCTTCTTCTTTACTACAATTACCTTGCATTGACTTGCGCTTCTCTTCATCAAGCTTTGTTCTGCTTTCCCACTTGCAAGACTACATGGTTCATATCTCTCCACAATGGTGATAGTGTTATTTGGATGCTCACTCATGTCAAACCACTCCTCATTGTGTCATAAGGAAATACAACGATTTGAATTGTGTACATCCCTTTGCATGATTTATTCCTTCAACTTCTCTAGTTCACACCCAACTGGTAGGGGCTTGTCTTCCACTTCATTAGTTAAGAAATTATCATAGTTGTGAGAGTTCTCAGTGTTATTTTTTATGATTTTATTTATGTATTTTTAATTGTAAATTAATTTTTTAATATAAAAATTGTGTTTAAATTTTGATAATAAGATATATTCATTAATTGGAGTATGAAACTATAATATTGTAATTTTCAAAATTATTAACTTTAATAAAGTCACATTGTGATATCAACAACGTGGTAGAGTAGAGGTTAGCAACAGTCGCCTTGTGATATCAACAATTTGGTAGAGTAATGTTAGCAATGGCCATTAGGATGTAAAGTAATTAAGATTTTGAAATGCATTGTTTTAAACTTAGCAATAAATTAATATTGTTTTATGATGTTTATTGCTTTACTCTGTGGTGTTTACTAATAGGAGTAAGAAATTATAATTTTCAAACTTGTTGTTGTTGTTTATTTAGCAGACTAGTATTAAAAAAAACGTGTTTAAATTTTTTATTATAATATATATGTAGTGTTTGTCAATTGAAGTAGGAAACTATGGTTTTCAAAGTTATTATTAACTTCATTGAAGTCATATGATGATAACAAAATAACAACTTGTGGAAAGTTGAGACTAGCAATAAGCCTAGTTATATTATGATATCAACAAGAGGGTAGAGTAAAGATTAGTAATAATCATCACATTATAAAGCATTTAATATTTTGAAGTGCATTGCATTTTTATATGTGATGTTTATTAATCAAAGTATGAAACACTAATCTTCAATGTAGTAGTTGTTCATTTTTTAAACGTGGATTGATTTTTTTATATAAAAATTGTGTTTATTTTTATAATAAAATATAGTGATATTTATTAATTAAAGTAGAAAACTATAATTTTCAAATTTATAAATTCATTGACATCATATTGTGATATCAACAAAAAGTTATTATTAAATTCATCCAAATCACATTGTGATACCAACAATTCACTAGAAAGCTGAGGTAGCAATAAACATTTAAGATTTTGAAGTGCATTGCTCTAAAGATTTTGAGAATAGATTAATAAAAAATTTTACAGTGCTTATTCCTTAATAATTTTCAAAATTATTATTTGTATTATTTATTAATTTTTTTATTTTTTGAATGTGTTTAGGGTTTTGATAATAAAACATTTGATGTTTATTAATAAGTGTAGGAAATCTAAATTTTAATGTTGTTTTTGTTGATTTTTTTAATTTTCTTATTATTGCTATTAATATTATTGATTTTTTTAATTGTAGATAACATAAAATATGTGTTTAACGTTTAACACATACAACACTTAATAAATAATAGTAGTTTATTTATTTATTTTTGGTCACATGCACTCATGCAAATATGACTCGCCAAGGTTATGAGTCCTATAATGATGTATATATACAATGCTATACTAGTGTATTAGAGTACAATGTCTTGAATCATACATATGGACAATCTATAATGATGCATATCAATACTACTATAACCATGTATTATAACAATGTCTTGAATCATATGTGATTTTCCTACGGTATTTTCTTATTAAATCTTTATTTTGTGGTGTAATAAACATAGTATCATAAATACTTACATGTCGATCCATGAGGATAAATATATGTTGTATACTTGATAATAATCAATTTCAATATAATGTCTTTGTTGCACAATTCCAAGGAATATTTCTTCCTTTAACCAACAAAAGCATTTTTCAATAAAGAGAGGGCGTTGTACACATTGCTCAACTCTCGATAATAGGACCAAGTATGGTTTAGGAATAAAGGAGGTTTAATATATTTGTGTCTGAAGCTATGCATAATAACATTAACAATAGGTAAAAATGTTGATATGGGATGAACGTGGAACCATTTACAATTGCCACTATTGCAACCAATTATAAACTTGAATTTAAACTTGAATTCAAATACATGGAAGAGATGATTGCAATTGGGCATGCAAAATTTGTGGAACTGGTTTATTTACTGAAGCAGTGATTGTAGGCGATAGGTGAGCATGAAGAGTACATTGGTTTGGGTTAGAATACCAGGTCTCCCTATGGATTTCTGGTCTAAGCATGCTATTAAGGCTAAGGGTAATGAAATTGGGACCACCATATTAGTCTATGATAGTTTTATCACCAGTCATAAGTGCTTGAAGGCTAGGGGTTTTATGGATCTGGATATTATGAAGGGCCCATATGAGTCCTTAGAGCTTATTTTAGGTCCTCGAAGATATATGAAACCACTAAACTACACTAATGACCCCTTTCGGTGTGTTAGGTGCCATCCATATGGTCACATTGTGGTTGATTATTCCAAATCTTTCATCAAGCAGGTGTGGCAGAAAGTGTATTCAACAACACCCAAATCTTAGGAAAGGCACAAGCAGAGGATTTGTTGGATTTGATTAGTGATTATTCTAACAACTCATCTTGGTAGGTTGCACGAAATGTGACCCACGACCCAATAGTTTTCATGATTGGAGATATCTCCATTGGAGTGATTGAAGAAGCTAGGATTTCATAGTTAGAGGGTCGAAAGGAAGATACAAGACTATCACATGGTACCTTTTCTACATCCCATGAGAATGAGAGGAATATTACAAATAGTGTGGGTCAATTTAAACCACCTAGTAAGCACTCCAATCTCTTTTAACAATAGTTTATGTGTTTCCCATTAGGAATTAACTGAGGTCCCTAACATTTCCTTAGTTGACAATTCCTTCAGTGAAGTGTCCAACCATGTAGGGATTAATTATTTGAAGGATACCAATCATTTCAAAATCCTTGAGGAAATTTTTGAATCCAACATCAGACTCCCCTTTCTAGAGGCTAATACATAGTCATTTTTTTCTATCATGAGTTCTTTGAGGGTTGGGGGATACTATAACCTCAGGCCTCGGGGAGTTATATTGGGTTGACATCCATACAATCATTTGTTCTTGGTTCAGATAATGTGTTGGAGGCGAGCGAAGGGATGGTGGGTAGAAAATCAACATTATGCCATGCCTGGGAAAAATTTATTACAGAGTTTAATGAAGGTCGTCAAAAGTCCATACTAAGGTTTCTTAGAGAAAAAAAACTTCTTGTGGTTTCCCCATGAAGGTTATCTCCATAAATGTTTGGGGGCTAACGGACGAGAAAAAAAATTAGTCATTCAGAGACTAGTAGCCATTGAGAAGTTAGATGTTCTTTTCGTACACAAAACGATGAGTGTTGGGACTGAACTAGAACTGGAACTAAACAAACTTTTGACCAACATGAAATTCTTGTTTGTGGGTTCTTGTGGCCACTCAGGTGGACAAGTCACTGGATGGTATATTTACTTACAACTAATTATAACTATTTTTCTTTCAATTCAATATTGTGTACATAGCTCTACAATCGAATATTGTGATTCTCTATTACATTGTTGAACATTTATGGGCGATATGAGGGCAATATGCTTTCTAGGATAATTTATTTCAACGTCGAGTGTGTAAGTATGATAACCTAATTTTGGGTAGGGATTTAAATTTCACTTTATCTCGTTCTTATATTTGGGTGGAGAATGCTCCTATAGACAACTTTAGCATATTTCTTATTAATCGTACTAAAGAGGGAAATATGGTGGAAATTGAGCCAATTAAACTCAAACCCACTTGGTCCAATAATAGAGGAGGAATTAGGGGACTCCCCAATCACATTGATAGATTAGTTATGCATGAGCCCTTACTTCTATAGGTCAATAAAATTCATTCAGGGACACATGGATCCATATTTTTGCACTATTTTTGTTGGGATTATTATTAATCCTCCCTTTGACCACATAGTCTAATTGTCTATTTTCCTAGCTTAGGAGGTCTTCATCACTCCACTAGCGCATGGGGGACACACCTAGGGGAATTCTGCCACTTAATGCACATGATTGCATGAGTCTAGGTGCCATAGGGAGCAATCCCTATAATTTAGGAATGCACTCTGAGTGCCACTAACAGTCTCCTTCAAGTGACCTTGGTAGGTAATAAGTTATGTTCAGTTATGCTCAAGTTACAATCAATTAGATCACAATCAGTTAACCTAGCACCAATTTGCATGATTGAAGGGAGTGTGAGTGCCTTTGTTCACCTACCCTCATCAATTAACTGATTGTAGACTAAGTTAGTTATCCGAAGTTTCATTAGTGAGATTTAGTGGTGATTTTCCCACACTGAGTTAGCTCCGGAGCCAGTCTGTGTTGGTAGATTTGAATCCTATATTAGGAATTCAAATTCTCCTAGATTAATAGATTATGATTAATTATTCCAATTATTGGTCTCATGTGTGTTTATTCTCCGTGAATTATTGAGTAGAGTTTACTAAATTGATTCTCTCTCTTCTACAATCTTATTCTCCATTTGAATTATGTGGGCTTGATGATCATATGCTTCATTAAATCTAACATGCTATTAGAGTGGGTATCCATGCCTTCCTCGAACCTCGAAAAATTCCATTGTTGCACCATAATCCATTGATTTTCCACATAATTCCAAGAATAATTGCATTGCTTCCTCTGGATTTTGTCAAGATAATTCTATCGAGGTGTTATGTACTCAGAGAAAGTGCACATGTCTAAGTGAAGGGTGTTTGAAATAAATTAATTCGAATTGAGTTGTTTTGCAGGTACATTAAAATAATTCTTGAAGAATTGTTGATCAATATAGTTGTGAAATGGAGAATTCAACAACTCTCACTGTTAGAAAATAGGACCGCGGAGCAATAACAGTTATACAGTTAAATCATTAAACAAGATGAAAAACACTTTAAACACATTATAGAGAGACACATACATAACCTGGTTCACCCAAACAATGGGCTACGTCCACACAGAAATTTCCAGTCCTTTTTATTATCATCCGAAAAGATGAAGGGATACAACCCATAGCAATACCGCTGCACTTTCTCTTCAGAATCTCAAAGTCTCTCTCACACAATCACAGAGATTGTTTACAATGTTACAATACAATACAATACCATACCCAATGGTGTTACAATGCTTTTCTTTTATAGGGAAAATACTACGGTTAACCCAATACCATGGGTCTTGAAAACTGTTGGCCAACAAACATCCCAAAAACATTTCTTGGGGGCTCCACCCACGAATCCCCAATTCTTGGGGGCCCTGCCCTTGAACTCCTGTTCTTTGGGTCACTGCCCCCAAATCCCCGTTCTCGGGGACACTGCCCCTGAACCCCCTTTTTTGGGGCATTTCCTTGAACCCCAAAGTGGGGGAAAAAGTGTATAGTACACCTGGGGTACAAACATTACTGGATAATATCTCCAGGTCTGGAAGATTAGGCTCCAAAATCAACACTCACTCCCAGAATCCTTACACCCTTCAATTACCTTGATTCGAGGGCAGATATGTAGATTTCCTTAAGCAACAAAGGTTTGTACAAGATGACCATGGGAAGAGCAGTCGAACCCCAACAATATATTGAAAAATTGAAGCATCTGGATAGGCTTGATGAAGCTTTTGGCTACATGTGCATCCACATATCCAAGGAGTTGTTTTTCCACCTTGATGGACTCAAAACTTTGAAAGAAGTATGGGATAAGCTTGAATCCTTGTTTGGAAATAAGGATGAGATGAGGGGCCATATCCCAGAGAATGATATGATAACACTATATCCCAGTAACTTCAAAACTATACAATATTTTTTTCTTAAAATTCAAATCAATGGTCATGAAATGCAAGTAATGCGGGATTGAGAAGAAGGATGAGAAATTGTTGCTCTCCATATTGAGAAAACTTGGCTCAAAATTTTCAGTGTTTGTCTCTACTCTTCACTCTAGGAGAATGAATAATCCTAATTTGTGAATGCCATCCCTTGATGCCTTCACAGAGTCTCTAATCCAAGAATAAGACAAGATGATACATATGGGATCCCTCAGAGCCTTTCCAAATCAATCTCTCTTAGTTGGTGAGACAAGGAATACACAAGCAAGAATGAAGAAGAAAGGTAAAGAGAAAAGAAACACTAAATTTGAACCTAAATATGAGTTTGATCCATCAAATGAATCCTCAGGCTCTAGGAAGGACAAACATCAAAGGTTTGACAAGGGAAAATGAACTTATTATAAGAAAGGAACCATACATAGAAGTATTGTATCATTAGAGGAAAATTGGGGTCTAAAATGGGCCTTATAAGAAAACGTGCCAAAATAC
>LPNX010112276.1:43149-78390 GCA_001517045.1 Pseudotsuga menziesii | reverse complement strand
GTCTAGGATGCAGTATCGAGACCTGAAGAGAAGTTCATAGTTCCATCATGCAGTAGATGGAAACATCATAGGATACAAAGCAAGACTCGTAGCATGAGGCTTCTCACGAAAAGAAGGCATAGACTACGAAGAGACATTTGCAGCCACTGGAATTGAAGTCATGTGACATGCATAATCATGTGTGCAAATGAGAGAAGGCCTTGTACGAGTTCAGAAGAAACCCATGGGATAACACATACATGATGAGCTTGATGAATATATTAACCTTTTCTACAAGGTTGATAAAGGATGACAAGCTCACAGATGGATGTGAGAAGAACTTTTGAAAAAGTTCAAAATAGAGGATCTTAGTATACAATGATCCTAGATGGATACTACTTGTCACTCTGGTACAGAATATTTCAGTGCATAGAGTACTGAAGATAGAGGGAGTATGATTCTCCGCTTTAGAGGGAGTGACTACAGAATATCCTGAGGTTCGAAATGGTACGGCATAATTGACAACTTTCTATATAGTTTGGGCTTTACCAAGAGTAAAGAAGACTCCAACCTTTACTACAAGGTTGAAGGTGGCAACCCAATGATGCTTCTACTATATGTAGATGATATATTTGTGACAGGTACAGATGGGTTGACTGTTGATACAAAGAGAAAGATTGTTGCGGAGTTCGAGATGAAGGACTTGAGGATGATGCATTACTTTCTAGGTATGGAGGTGTGGCAAAGTACAGATGGAATCTTCCTTGGACAAGGGAAGTATGCAGTAGAGATCCTTAAGAGGTTTGGGATGATGGACTGCAAGGATATGGCCACACCTATGGCATAGAACCTAAAGCTATTGAGTGATGCTTCATCAGAGTCGATTGATGCTACGATGTATCGTCAGATGATTGGGTCATTGATGTACCTGACGAACATGAGGCCAGACATTTGTTTTGTTGTGAACACCTTGAGCTAGTACTTGACAGATCCAAGAAGTGATCACTTGATTGCTACAAAGCATATTCTGAGGTACCTGAAGGGTACAATTGATTATGGGCTCAAGTACGATGTGAATCAAAAGATTAACCTAGAGGGTTATGTTGATGCAGATTGGGCAGGCAGTGCCATCGATAGGAAGAGTACTTCAAGATGTTGCTTCAGTATGGGATCAGGTATGATCTCTTGGCTTAGCAAGAAGCAATCCTGTGTGGCACTAAGTACAGCTAAAGCAGAGTATGTCGCAGCTTGTTCAGCTAGGTGTGAGGCAGTATGGCTGCGGAAGCTACTGTCTGATATATTTGATTTCTAGTTGGATGCTACTTGTATACATTGTGACAACCCGAGTTGCATGAAGTTGACAGAGAATCCAGTGCTCCATGACAAGTTGAAGCACATCGAGATCAAGTATCACTATATCAAGGATATGGTGCAGAGAGGTGCAGTGAAGCTCCAGTATGTTGCAATGGAGGAATAGATAGCTGATGTATTGACGAAGCCATTGGCTAGGCTGAAGTTCAAGTACTTCAGGGAGAAGCTTGGTGTTCTCTAGATCGAGGTTTCCTACAAGAGAAAGTGATAACACCCATAGCCATTCTGACACGGTAAGAGGATTGGTTCCTTCCATGGTCAGATGTAAGGGCTGAGCCATTCTATCATGGTGATAGTGTTGCTCCCTTCCATGTCAGATATGAATGCTGGCCATTCTATCAAGTAGGATAGATGTAAGGGCAATTTCCATTCTAGGAATGGAGGCACCTAGTCAGTTACCAAGAACACTCAGTGTAGGACTGAGTAGCCATTCTGATGTGATAGAGGGATGTGTTCCCACTTGATCAGATGTAAGGGCTGAACCATTCTATCATGGCTAAAGGATTAAGTTCCTTCCATGTCAGATGTGAGTGTTGTCCATTCCGACGAGCAGGTTGAATGTAAGGGAAACTTCCATTCTCTAGGAGAATGGAGGCACTTGGTCAGTTACTAGGTAGCTCAGTAGAGGAGGACTGGGGGCTATTCTGATATGACTGTACGATTGGTTCCTACAAGATTAGATGTGAGTGCAAGCCCTTCCATCATTGTGAGCAGGATGTGTTCCCACCTGGATGGATGTAAGTGCAGAGCCATTCTTTGCATCATGTGTTGATCAGATATAAGTGTTGAGCCATTCTTCGCATCATGTGTTGATCAGATGTAAGTGCTGTGCCATTCTTCGCATCATGTGTTGATCAGATGTAAGTGTAGTGCCATTCTTTACATCATGTGTTGATCAAATGTAAGTACAGTATTTATCTTCGCATCATGTGTTGATCAGATAGAGATATTGAGCCATTCTTTGCATCATGTGTTGATCAAATGTAAGTGCTGGGCCTTTCTAACGAGTAGGTCAGATGTGAGTGCTGGGCGTGCCTTTCTGACGAGTAGGTCATATGTAAGTGATGGGCGTACCTTTCTGATGAGTAGGTCAGATGTAAGTGCTAGGCATGCCATTCTTCATATCATGTGTTGATCAGATGTAAGTGCAGTATCTATCTTCGCATCATGTGTTGATCAGATAGAAATGATGAGCCATTCTTCGTATCATGTGTTGATCAGATATAAGTGCTAGAAAAGACCTACATGGAGGCTAGGCCTACAACCAGCATGAAAAATGGATGGCTTTGTAGAAATTCCTGTGACAAGAAGAATCATGAGATAGCACCATGGATGATCCAAATCGAGTGATGATTGAGATCCAGTGATGATAGCCAGCGATGATCTAGATTGAGTGATGATCCAGATCCAGTGATGATAGCCAGTTATGATCCAGATCCAGTGATGATGATCCAGTAGTGATGATCCAGATCAAGTGATGATCCAGATCTAGTGATGATGATCCAAATTGAGTGATGATCTAGATTCAGTGATGATGATCCAGATTGAGTGATGATCTAGATTCAGTGATGATGATCTAGATCAAGTGATGATTCAGATCCAGTGATGATGATTCAGATCAAGTGATGATCCAGATCCAAATGAAGATGACTTATAGATGAAGATGAATTGAAGATGACAAAGACCTGACGATGACCCATATGATACAGAGAAGAAGACTTGTGCTGATATATTGTGTCGAGAGAATACCTTCCTAGTTAAGAGGGAGTGTTGATGTAATTGTAACTTCGGAATGTATTCACTTGTATTTCTTATCTATTGTAACCCGATGTTTATTCCAGGAAGTTTCTATAATGAGAAATTCATGTCAAGTCATTATGGGTAACCCTCCTATTGGTCAAGGGTTAAAGTACCCACAGTTATGGGGCCCTTAGGTTATTATACTATCCTAGTGAAGTCGACCCTAGGTGAGTCATTGTAAGTTGGGGAAATAGTCCCCACCATTGTGTTACCCTCCTATTTGTTGGAGGAGGCAAAGTCCCCACAAGTGGTGGGGCACTAGGGTTTTTAGACACTCCTAGAGATGTCGGCTCTAGTAAGTAAGTGTTAAGTGAGGCTGACATGTTGGAGTGCACTTCAAGTGAACGAAACAATGTAAATAGAGAGTGAGCCTCTCTATTTATCTCACTTTCAACACTCACACTCACTCATTGGGGCACATGAGTGAAAGAGGAGAATCTCTCTCAGTGTGAGAAAGAGAGACTGCTGCTGTTGGGAGATCATCTTACTGTTTTGGGATTTTACTATTTTGGCGTTGATTCTATCTCTGAGGAAGTTGCGGGGTTTTCTCCTTTATGGTTTCCCCAAGGAAAACTCTTTGTGTCTCTTGTCTCTTGTGATGTGCTTATGTTTTATTGCTATGCTTGTTATTCTCTCAGTGAAAAGATCCTAAGATTATAATGCTAGCTTATATGATGAAAAACTAACAGATTTCAGTGGGGATATTCCTGTACATATTGTTGAACCTCTTCATGAAGTTGGAGACAGACTCCCCATTTTCTCTTTTCAAGTTGCTGAACTCTATAATATAATAGAGGTGGTATCTCCTTTCTCCCAAATTTTTTAGAAAGATGTCATCTAGGGCTTCGATGCTTGCCACTGACCCTGTAGGAAGCTCTTTAAACCATTTCCTAGCCTGACCATCCAGGCTTTGTATAAAAACCCTATTCCATACATCTTCTTGTTCTATGTTAATGTTCTCGGCATAGTTGTAAAATGCCTCTAGGTGTTCTTCAGTTATGAAATATCCTTCTCCTGTGAACTTAGGCATGTACTTGAGGTAATCTCTAGTGGGCATGGCTCAAAGGGAATTTGGAAAATTTAGGGGGGAATACCTAGCTACCAGGATCCTCTCCATTTTGGTCAATTGAGGGGAAGCCATATTGGAAATGGGTATGGGAAGGATGGAGGAAGGAAGTATTGCTATAGCTAGTAACTAAGAAGGTAGTGGTGGTAAACTTATATCAGTGGAGTCACCAAGGATTGGATCTTCACAAGTAACAGTGCTTAAAGATGCCAAAACCCTAGAATTTTCTGATGTATTTATAAATTCCTGAGAATTAAGTGCTTCAACAGAAGAAATAATAGAAGAAATGTTTCTTGAAATACCTAATGTAGCATCCTTTGCAGCACTACTGGTCTGCCTTAGTGAATCCCTAGCTCTTCTCGGAATCTCTTTTGGATCTGTAATAGGTGTTGTTGGTGGCCCCTGAGGGTTTGCTCTGGTACTTGGTCTTCTTGAAGCCACCTTATTTCAATGGAGTTGCCAGATTGATGATTTACAACCAGAATAATGCCCAAGATTTGTCTATCATCAAAGAAAGGGTCTATGTCATCTCCCAAAAAAGCTGAGCATCATTCTTCTCTCCCCGACAACGATGCCAATTTGTTATCACTCCAAGAAAATCCTCTAGGTTGTAGCTCGAGGATGCCTAGTAACCTAAATATTTTTAGGGTTTTCTAATATGGATCAAGTCATGTGACCTATATGAATTTCCACTCTCAAGACATGCATGAAACTCAATTAGGTACAAGGCTTTAGCTACCACTATTCAGAGGTTGACAATAAGGTGCAGGGATGGAGAACTCATCAGGCTAGCAGATTTACACACAAAATAGATGCACATAAACGGCTAAATCATGATCAGGATGATACTTATAATTCAAATCACATCAACATGCTAATAGGGTGACAGCTATCAGTCATTAATTAACTTGAATATAACCTGAATACACATTCAAGCATAAGCATAGAAAGACAGAAATGGAAGCTGAACAAAATGATAACCAAAGGGCTTATATTAAATCATGAGAAAAATGAGAATCTAACAATATTATAGGTATATAAGTCCCTGAAGTTGAACCTTTTTCATAAAATAAGTCCTAGGATTTATAGCCTTTACAAAATATTCAGATCCTGAAAACTTGGATCTATTTTTTACAAAAATAAACAAAATAATATTTTTTTTGCAAATTAGGTTTAAAAACCCTAATTAACTACTTGTATAACTAACTGAAGAGTTATTTCACTATATGAACCTTCAGATAACTGAGGTAACTGCTAACAATTACTGCTACTGGGCCTCTTCTAGTTAAGCCATTATGTTATCTTAACAGCTAGGTGTTGGTGGCCTTTTCTGCTATTATGTCATAGTAAAACTGAAAAAGACCTTTTCATGATGCTTTCCTCTGTGCCCTTCATCTTTAGACTATGTCCCTGAGCCATCTATATTCTCCCAAAACCGATCCTGTATGCCAAAATTTGATTTTAAGCCTCTGTCTTCTTTCGGTGGTTAAGAGGCCAGACTATCGTAACCGTTAACTACCGAACATTAGAGGAAATTTCAACTCAAAATGGGCCTTTTAACTTTAACTCAAATTCTAGTCATTATGTGTTATCCAATGAAATTTCTTTAAATTTGAAATAACGTATAGGTTTTAAACACTTTTTTAATATAAATTTGGGGATAGGTATCATAAAAATAACTACTTTCTTTTGTTTGGATTTTCGACATACAAACAAAAAAGTAGTTTTTTTCTTTTCTTCCTCCAAAATTAATAAATATTATTTTATTATTTTAACTATTATTTTATTAATTTTTTGTAGGAGGCCCATTTTGAGTTGAAATTTCCTCTAATGAGCGGTGCTTCCAGTGGCTAATGAACTACCCCAGCGTCTGCCTAAGCCACCGAAAGCCCTGTTTTCAAATTTATTAGAGTTTTTCCGAAAATGTCCTTTTATGGTTGTTTGCTCATCTTTCTTCTTCAGCAGGCTCTGTGCTAGGAGGGTTGACAGCAGCCTGGATAGTTTTTGGAGGTTGAAGGCTAACTGCAGCCCCAACTAGGGTTTCCAAGGTGGTGTGGCTGCTAGGGTTTTCCCTGCCCTCTTTCAGCTTCAGTCTTTGGAGCCTAATCATCCTGTACAATCTAGTATTGTCTTTCATGAACATCAGGTTTCTTCTTTTTAACAAGATGTATCTTCCTCTCATCTCCAGGAAAGAATCATGTAACTGCTTATTCCTCTTAGTCAATATTTCATTATTTTTCTTTATCTCCCTTTCCAAAATCTCCATCTCATAAATTTGCCTCAGTAATTGATTGATCTTTTGAGTTTTAGGCTTGCTGGAGGAATCCTTCTCTATTGGTTCCTCTTGCTCCTTTGGTGTGGGGGATGGTAGTTTTTTAGCCACTGGTACAATTTGCAGAGCTAGGTTTGCACCTTTTTATTGCTCCTCTTTAGAATATAAGTAGGGTAGATTTAGAATATTCTCTTTGTGTGGTTCGACCTCCTGGCCCTTCTCACTGAATTCCAAGTTCCTTTTTACCTTCTTTGTCATGGAAGAGGAGGGAGGATGTTCTACGGTTGTTGTTGGGGATATGGCCCTCCTCCTTCTTCTCCCACTCCTTGGTGTGCTGGACTTCTTGGCAGGAGACTTCCCTTTCTCTTCTGGCTGAAGGCCTGTCTCAAATCCATTCCAAAACAAAAAATAGGGCCATGCCATATTCCTTCTTTTCAGCAAATCTTGGATCAAGAGTTGGATAAGGCCATGGTGACATAGTCTGCTAGCAATCTTGGTTGGTTGGGATTTCACTTGGTGTGCCATCTTTCTCAAACTTCTGTGTAAGTAAAAGGGCAAATTGAGTGGGATTTTACTTGTGAAGTGGCTCATTATCTTGAAATGGTAGATCATGGATCTGTTATATCTTCCTTCATATGTTAGGTAAACCACAATGGCCTTCGGTAGTTGTTGCCACATCTCTTTGAACCAGGATGATGGAACACTCTTCTTGCACACCATTCCTCTATGTTCGGTCTTTAGGTAAGACCTGAATTTTACATCTTTTGGTATGGTGGTCTTGAACCATTTTTCTCCTGTGCAAGGGAGTTAAGTTAATTCAGTGATTAGGGTTTCATCTATGTGAAATTCCTCCTTGCGTGTAACTACCTTTGAACCATCAAATGAGAGGGAAAATTCCTTAGCTACCTGCTGATGGGAGCCTTGTATCTTTTTACAAAACTTGTAGCAAACAACCTCTTGGAAGAGTTTACAGACCTCTGGATGTGCTTCCAAATAATTGATATCTCCCAATTCCTGCCTGAGAGTAGGTCCTCCCTTCTTCATCTTGATGAGTGCCTCTCCTGGGTACCTGCAAAATAATTCTTAGTTATGTATACAGTGTATTAGCAGGCTGTTTCTTCAGAGATGGTTTTCCTGGCGGTGAGGAATGATAGGCTCGAAATTGAAATGTGCTAGAGTCCTTTGGAACTAATTATGAGGGTTTGTGCTGTCATGATGGATGCTGAGATCATAAGGTGATGGCAACAGGTTATCCTTTCAATTTTCTTTCCCAAGATATCATATCACACATCATCCTCGGTACTCGGTAGGATTTCTATTGTTCTTTTGGACAGGTGGAAGAAAACTGAGGGTTTCCAATCCTATCAGTCATTTTCTAGTTTTATAATGACCTCTTTAACTTATTGACACATGCGGTTATGCAGGCTCAAGTCATTTCGGTGGTTTGTCACACCCTCCACTGATTCTTCACCTTGCTGACGGGGTGTGATTTGACTATTTTGTAACCATTTTCCTCTTTTTTCTTTTTGGTGTTTAACAATATTCCTAAATTTGTCTACAAACCACCAAAAAGCTAGTTTTGGTGGCTAATGAAATTATATTCCTTTCGCCTAAGCCACCAAAACTGTTATCCCAACTTTGCGGTGAAATCCTGCTTTTGGCGGATAGTGGCCTCGCCGAAAAACCTGTTTAACTACCAAAAACTTGTCCTTCCACTGGCTAATGAAATGTTTGAGATTTTGCATAAGCCACCAAAAGCACTTTTTCCTCGATGCTTATCTTCCTGCTTTCGGTGGTTAAAATCTATGTTGAATTGTATGATAAGCTTCCGAAAGCATCACCTTTCAGTGGCTAATGAGTTGTTATGAGTCTCGCCTAAGCCACCGAAACCACCTTTACTAATATCGCTTATTGCCTGCTTTCAGCGGTTAAAATCCTTCTTGTTATTCTCCCTAAGCTTCCGAAAGCAACACTTTTCAGTGGCTATTGAGTCATTTGAAGTCTCTCCTAAGCCACTGAAAGTGTTAATTTAATTATACTTGCTCCAGCCACTTCCGGTGGTTTACCTTTATCCCGCGTTCAACCGTTAGTTGCTGAAACATAGATTTTCAATGGCTAATGAGATATTACAAGCCTTTCCTAAGCCACCGAAAGCTAAAACTTTCAAATTTTTCAACCACATAAAAAACAGAGACCTTCAATTTGTTAGGCATCCTCAGATCTTTCATTACATAAATCAAATTCTTCATACTGTCAAAATAAATTTATTTTGGGAGATAACTAGGAAAGACTTTAATTTTACATTTATGATTGTAATCACTTAAATATTCTCCTTTATTCATTCTCAGAAATTTTCAAGTCGAAATTTCCAAGACTTGTATGTCAAAATGATTTTTAATGAGCAAACAATGACCATTTCGACTCTATTTTGATATATGTCATGGTAATGCTTATTATTTCGAATGGAGTAATGTATATATGATACATGTATGACATATTTAATTTCATTAGTGTTTATTTCAATTCTCATGTTCAGTACTTAAGTATTGGAAGCCATTTTACTCATTTTATTTGCATTGGGAGAAGATTTGGTGCCTTTTCCCCAAGGGTCGAAATTGTGATTTGGGAGCTATTTTGGAAATATTCATAACAGCCTGTATAAATTGAAATATGATGCATATGAGACTTTAAAATTTTTCCTTACATGTCCCCAACCTCTTTTCAGAAATTCGAGTGACTTTGGAATCATTTGTGAAGCCATTTTTGACAATTACCTAGGGAGAATTAGAGCAGCAATTTGCTAGTAAAGACTCCTACTTTGAACATAACATTAAACAAGTTGAAAAATAAATTTTGGGGTCACCAAAAATCCATGAAAATCATATTTAAGTTATAATATCATTCATGTACCTTCTGAGAAAATTTTGGAGCATTTGGATCAATTTGGAGGTCTAGACATCAAAACTAGTTAAGGTCGAAATTGGGGAAAAACTTCAAAAATTGGTCATCTAATAAAATTTCAAAAAGGGGAAATTACAGTGGTATCATAGAATTGTTGGAACCTGATTTGGTATCATCTTTATCATGACAATAATTTAGGGACCACCATTATATATTGAAATCCAAAAGTGCTTTTGTTGAAGAGGAAACTATGACTAGGGATGTAAAGGGAACCTCATATGATGGTGAGGAGCATATAGAAATCATTGAACCTATAATTGAAGACATGAAAAAGAATATTATGAAAGGATTTGAATTTTTGGCAATCCAAAGTTGGAAAAAATATATTGATTTTAAGAAAACCAAGGGGAAAATTGCATCAGCTTACTTGAAGGAGCAAAAGGAGGAGACCCATGAACCACCTAGTTTTGAAATTGGTGAAGTAGAAGAAGTAGTACATTAAGAGGATCGAAATTCACTTTCAAGTGACTCTAAAAAATATTAAGAGACATCGCATGAGTATGAAGAAGTTTCTATTGAAAATACTGAAAATAGTTTTGAGACACATTCTACCTTGGAAATGAAAGAAAGAGAATATAATGATGGATGCTTGAACTATGAAGGAGTACCTATTGATGGGTGCTCACACATCTATGTTGGTGACATAGAGATCAGATTTCAAAATGTTGCTGCAAGCCAAATTTCTAGTAAAAATGAAAAAGAAGACCTTGTAGCAGTTGAAGAATAAACAAGATTAACTTCCCCATCACCACTTGAGCTTCATGAAGTTGGTCCAAGCAAGAAGGAAGAAGCTGAGGAGGTTCATTTGCAAGAGCCTCATTTTCTTTAAGGGTCCTTAAATATGAATCAAAAGAATATCCAAGAGGCCCTTAGAATAATACATGACACTAAAGCATTGGTGTAAAATTCTTGTTGGAAAATTTCTTCATTGGAGGATCCATCCTTCCTTGAAGACATGGAGAAGCTTCAAAGAGAAATGTGCAACATTGAAGGTAATTTCATGTCTTTTATTTTTTATAGAAACAATTTAGTTGAGCTTAATGAATTGTTACATGATGCATACTTGAAGAATAATGAGGATAATCATAAGCTCATAATTCAAAATGAGCAACTTCTTGAAAAGTTGCAACACACTTGTTTTTCCTCCTATGTTTCATATTGTCAAATTGTAGATTGTTTGTAGGATTCTCATGACATGGTGGATCATGAGAAATGTGGAAATTTGAATGTGCTTGATGTGTTTGAATATGAACTTGAAGAGATCCAAACACTTGATGTGGTGGAAGAGGAACTTGAATTGTCTCTTGATGAAGGTTATGCAATTTTTAAAGAAGAGCATGATTCCTCTACATTGGAACCAATCTATGACAAACATTTCACAGTTTTCAAGGAGCTGCATGATACTACCCATATGGATCCTTCCCATGATGAAACTTCTGCAATTTTTTATCATTTGGGTGAGTTAGTTCATTCTCCTACATCATACAATTCCATGTTTTGCAGCATTAGTCTCAATGAAGTATGGGTGAAAGGGTTCTTTTTTATTGTGCCACATGAGGAGTATGGAACTTCTAGATTTACTTTTTATGATGTCATGGTTGGAGCACACTCTTATTTACATTTGAAAAATCATCCTTTGTTACTTTATGATGATGCACATATACATGGATGCACCTATGATTTGCATTTGAGTCACTTGAAGACTCATGGTTTTTCTTGCTCAACACTTGGTTCATTTGATGTTGGGGGGAATTCATCCTACACTGGGTGAATAGATTTATGATTGGAGAACATTTTTGTTTCCAGCCACATACTTTTTTATATATTTATGATTCTCTCATTCATGGATGTATGCGTGAGACTTCTTTGAGTCATTTGAATTCTCATTTCTCTTGCTCATTATTTGGTTCAGATTTTAGTGGATATTCTTCATTCACTTCTTGGATGAAAGAATACATGGCTGAATATTTTGATGCATATCAAATCCTTTTGGAGAAGCATTATAGGACATGGGATCCTCACCTATGTCATTGGATCAGATTTCATTGGTCACTTCAATCTTGTATGCACTTGGAAAATGGTGGTCTACTTACTTGGAGGTATAAGAACTTTCATGATTTTTTGATGAGGCACTTCCTTGATGTACATTTTTATTATGTTGTTATATACTTTGATGATATATATTATGTTCTCATGATGTTTGGAAGAATGCATATAAGAAAATGGGATCCCTAAATTATCTTTCATAATGGTATGGGTTGGAGATCACTCTTAAATGTTGGAGTGCAATACAAGCAATGCGACCTTGGGATATTTTTTTGTCCCATTGATTTCAATTTATTTGGGAAATAAGCAGCATGGGAGATAGATTCCCCAAATTAATAAAGTGATTTTAATTAGAGTATTGCAACAGCAAGAATAGTGGTTCCTCTTGTTGGAGCAGGGCCCCGCAGCTATAGGAAAAGCTACTATCGGAACAAGGAAGTCAAAGGAAGTAGTACCTGAAGCGGCCGAGAAGAGAGCTCAACCACTGCATTTAAGGCAGCGGTGATGACAGGAGGGCTCAACTACCCTCATGAATAGAGAAGGAGCAATGGGCCAAGGTATTAAAGACAAAGGACAGAAGGGGAGCGACCTAGGAAGTGACGCCGATACCCATGATCAGCATCGGACATTGTGGAAGACTGCAGAAAGCTATAGTGTGACCAGTAAGTAGCAGTTCAAAGTACAGATAGGCCGACTATCATAGATAGGGTTTTGGGTTACTATTGGGATAGGCCCACAGTTTTGTATCATGGTGAGACCTTCGGGCCACCTATTTAAGCATGTATTTTGTATTATGAAGGGTTAGATGCTTAGATAATCAGTAGACAGTTAGCTAGCTAGTTGGTCATTTATTGTGTAAAGATATTGAGAAAGAGTCGAGCTCTGGTTCTGTTGTTCAGTCTGTAGTTATCTTACTGTAACCAGTAGCCGACTCCTTGAGCATGAATGTAACAATCCAGAGGGATTGAGAGAGAGAGAGAGAGAGAAAGAATATATTGAAAGAAGAAAGCATAATAGAAAGAGAAGAGATCTAAGAGAGAAGGGCTCCCAGCTGAGTGCATGGAGTTTCCCAGAAGATCTCAAGCTGCATAAGAGGTTGCAGCGGAATTGTGTTACTCTCTCCATATATAATATAAACACAGTTCCTATGGACGTAGCTTCCTCCTTGGAAGTGAACCATGTAAAATCTGGGTGTTGTGCGACTGTTTCATGTGATTGTGCTATGCTTATTTGCTATCTGTTATTCATTACATGAGCGTTGCCTATCAGTTAATGAATGTATGTATGCTATCCTTCATTTGCAGTAACATAGATATTTAAATGTGAGTTGAACGTGTTAAATATTATGTATGTGAGTTTATCAGTGCTTGATTCAAAAAGTAACAGTTACATTGTTAAGTGACTTCTGTATATTTAGTTCAGCAAGTTGAGCGTGATTAATGTTAAGCGTGTTAAAATGTAGAGGCTAAGTGAAGTCGTTTAACACCTTGATGAAGGTTAACTGAGCTATTATACCCAGAGAGGAATCCTATGGACCTTGAGAGTTGATAAGCATATTAAGTCTTATTGTAGGAAATATCGCGACATAGAAAGGTGATATCGCACTGTCGGAGGAGCTACGGTGTGAGATATCATAGGTTAAGAGTTGAGTGGAAGAGTAAGTTTGTGCATTGTCCTAGAAGCTGTGATGTGATAAGAGTTAGTCTCATAGCAGAGTTTGCTAGGAAGAGAGATACAACATTTGTAGAGAGATTCAACTGGTTAAGTAGAGTCAGGAGAACCCAAGATGCTACAAAACCTGGTTGAGGAAAGGTGATTCTTTAGCCAACCCATCTAAGATCACTTCGGGTGAGACTTCAGGCTGTTCTGCGGTCTGTTGCCGAAAGGGCTAGTGCGCTAGGGGTTTTGTTGGTACAGTAAAGTAAACCTAGGTCTGCACAACAGTGTAAGCCAACACCTCTCTCAAATATTCATGGAATCTCAAAGACTCAAAGTTGGCAAGCTCAGTGGAAAGCAGTTTCTTCAACACCCATGTTTGAAATTGCTTGAGGATAAGCAATAAAGTAAACTCGGGTCTGCACAACAGGATAAGCAAACAAATGGTTCCATCGTCGGTTTTGAACAAATTGAAGAGCTGATGTTCTGTTGGCATCCTACTAAAGAAGAACTTAACTAGTGGGTTGATTCTAAGGAAAGAGAATTTGCTACACAAGAAAACAAGAGTCCTAGGCTTAGTACAGAGGACTGGTTACAGAAACATATCTTCATAGACCTGTGTGCGATATTTTTTGTAACCTATGCAAATGAGTTGTACGATTGGTTGTCAAATTTGAATGATAAGCACATATTAAAAAAGAAACGAAACATTGTCTGGACACCAGAGCTGATTCACACCGTGAAGAGCGTAGATAATCCCATTTCACGGGAAGTAGAATTCTGGCTTGCGAGTTTGCTGGAAGGTTTCATTACAGAGTTTGCAGTTGATCAAAGAAAGAGTTTCAGCGAAGCAGAGAGGTACTTCTTCAAAGGATATCGCGGTAAGTACTTGAACTCTTTAAATTTGTTCCTTAAGATGTTATTGTACGAAAAAGGAGTACTAGATATATTCTCAGATGAATAAGTTAAGTAAGTGTAATGTCACAAGAGTTTGATAGTGATTATGAAGAAATTGGATGTACATATAGTGGTAAAAGATATAAAGTAGATTTTAGATCTTCCTTCTTTGAAGACAGTTCAGATAGTACTAGAGAACAGAGTCAAAGTAATAGAGAAAGAACAGTAGGGGGTATCCCTTACCACCCTTATACCCCATAGAAACAAACCAGGACTCAGAATAATCCCGCAGGAACTCCATCTAGTAGTTCACACACAGTACATACTACATTTACACCACCAAGTGGTAGTAATACAGCAAACCAGAATCCACCACATAGAAATAGAATGGGGGATGACATGAAATTACTTACCTTCAGGGGTATAGGGGCAGAAGACCCAGAACAGCATTGGTTCCTATGTGAAGCTATATGGACCATTAAATAGATCTAGGATGACAACACTAAGCTTTCCCAGTTGGCTACTACACTTAGAG
The DNA here is from genome assembly GCA_001517045.1 of Pseudotsuga menziesii. Classification (NCBI taxonomy): domain Eukaryota; kingdom Viridiplantae; phylum Streptophyta; class Pinopsida; order Pinales; family Pinaceae; genus Pseudotsuga; species Pseudotsuga menziesii. Next base: position 63,807 of record LPNX010112276.1, on the reverse strand, counting down.
AACGAGCTTTAACATGGTATATGAAGTATACATCAGCGTAGATTAGAAAACTTATAGAGGTCAAGACCGCGATGATTAAGGAATTTAAGAAACCCAAGTCTGAGTCACAATGTATCATAGAACTTAAAGACATCAAACAGTTACCCACAGAGTCAGTATGGGATTTCGATCAGAAATTTAAAGCTCTTATAGACCAATTTAGTTTTGAGTTTGCACTGGAGCAGCATAAGGAATGGTTCATCGCAGGACTGCTCCCTCATATCAGACTTCAACTAATGCAACAGAAACTCTATACGTAGGATGAAGCATTGGAGATGGCAATGAAACTAGAGCCTTCACTTCTAGTTGAGATTAGTGTAGGTATGTCAAATTTACAAAATCAGTTAGCCAATCTCACTTTACAGTTACATGAGATTAAGAAAGGAAAAGAGGTTGAACAAGAACTATGGTGTACAAAGTGTAAAGGACATGGCCATACTAAAGATAACTGTCCAGTATTTGTTGAGTATCTAGCAAGTGGGGCTCCTAACCCCTTAGTACAGACTCAAGGGCCATGGTGTGAAATCTGTAGAACAAGAGGAAATAGACCACAGGAATGCCCTTTACTTCATAAGTATGTACAAACTCCTAAGAATTTATACTGTAACTTTTGTAAGTCAGTAGGACATGGTGAAAATAATTGCAGAGCTTATGATCTCATGATAGAGATAAAAAATGACTTCTACAGATTCCAGTCACAGACATCAGGACCAGTAGCAGAACCACAACATGAACCGGCTCATGATGGTCATGGTGGAGGATTCAGAGAAAAATTTTGTGGTGGAGGCTTTGGCCACAACCGTGGATACCGATTATTTGTTACAACTGTGGAGCCGTAGGACATTATGCTAGAGATTGTCAAAACCCTACTACAACATGTAAGTATTGCAAGTCCTATGATCATACTATAGAGGAATGTCCTATCTTGATAGCCAAGATTAAGGATCCTAAGCCAGCAGTAAACCAGAATATTCAGTTTATTGCTGCTGAGCAGAAAGAACCAGAACCAGGAGTCAATATTGTGACTTGCAGTGGTGCTTCTACTAGTAAGACATCGCAGGATGCCAAAAAGAATACAGGTCCGAAGTGGGTGCGTAAAGCAACTGATAAATCTACACCACTTGACCTGCAGAAGAACAAAGAAACATTTCAACAAGCTAAAACTTTCTTTACTAACCCTACACCATCAGGATTGCAGATATTGCCTCGTAGGGGTGTATCGCAGGAAAAACCTTGTGGTGTTAGTCCTGTGCAGACATCGCAGGCTACCACATCGGGAAGGTGCGAAGAGGATGAGTTGACAGGAAGTGTACAATCCTTCCTGGGGAGCTGCTTGAAACCTGTAAGAAATGAGAAAGCCATAGGAGATCTTCAACGCATCATAGATCAGTATCAGTAGTCTTCTTCCATGAGCAGTATGCAGTGTGTTGTTCATAATATTATGGGCCATACAAGAACAGGAAGAGAAATGAGACTCACAACACAAATTGGAGAGTTTGAAATGGATGAGGTAATCCTAGATTTAGGATCAAAGGTAAATGTTCTTACTAAAAAGACATGGGAACAGATTGGTAGCCCTAAGTTAGCCAGATCACCTATCCATCTGCGACTAGCTAGTCAGCGGAGGGTATCTCCATTCGATCAATTACCGCAAGTACCAGTTGATATTGCCGAAGTTCGCAGCTTTGCAGATTTTGAAGTCATAGAAATTATTGGCGATAGCAGACCGTATACAGCTTTATTAGGTATTGATTGGGCAATTGATAACATGGATTTTATCAATTTGAAGAAAAGACAAATGACCTTTGAGGATAAATAGATTCGAGTCATCGCACCATTGGATCCTTTTCAGGGTCCTCGATACATCGAACCTATCAGAGCAGAGGAAGAGGTGCAAAATATGGAGAGCTTCTATCAAATGAATACTAACCAGAGTGATTATATCAACCCCACCGCAGAAGGAAATATTAGTTGGCGATACGACAGCTCATGCGCATCGGATTCGGATGTTGGTTTAGAAAATTGGCAGAATAGACTTTACGAAGTCTCAGCTCGCAGATGTGCATTTATGACTAAGTCACTGCGATGGATTGGTACAGAGGTTAAGGATATTCTGTCGTTTGATGGCTTAGAGGATTTCAATGACCTTTTATAGCAGTTTGAGCAGGAAATCCCTCATGAGCAGAGGATGGAAGCTATTGACCTTGTAGTAAGAGCCACACCTACAAGGTGGTGGCATACACATAAAGAAAATATCGCATCATGGGATGATTTTAAGAGATTGATGGCGATTAGATTATCTAATGACAAGGAGCATCTCTAGCAGAAATATACAAGAGAAAGTGACCCCAGGTCACATAATAAGATTTGTGAACATAATTGGTTGGACATTCTAGAGGATGAATGGGTTCACCTATTCATTCACACTTTAGACACAGTCCCAAGGAACTGGTACACTGAGACAGAGTTGCGCAGAGGAACGATTACATGGCCAGTTATGATAGACAGCTTTCTACTCACTTTCACTTTTGAATCTGAGTACCCAAGCATTGATCAGGCTCTAGAGATTATAAAGACTAAGATATTTGATGACCGTACCCTACCAGTGTATACTCAGCCTGATTGGGCCATCTAGTTAGAACATGTGCTAGAGTGTTACAACTTCGCAAAAGAGCCAGGTGATGAGGATGAGAATCCTTGCAGTATCAACATTCCAGATTCAGAATGGACTCACGAAGTTGAGGGACCAAAGCTAGACATTCCAGCTATCACAGAGCCTATTAAGATTAAAAATATCAATATTGGCACAGAAACAGAACCAAAGTTTTCCTCTATTGGAGACTATTGGGATGATTAAATGGTAGGACACATTGCAGATTTGTTACATGACTATCAGGACTTATTTCCCACTAAGTTTATAGAAATGAAGGGAATAGTAGGAGATTTGGGAGTCATGAGGATACCTTTGAAAGTGGATTCTAGGCCTATTAAGCAGCATCCATACAGATCAAATCCTCGCTATAAAGAAAAATTCAAGGATGAGATTGATAAGATGCTAGCATCAGGCATCATTGAGCCAGTAGAAGAGAGTGAATGGGTTAGTCCCATGGTTGTGCAGGAAAAGAAAACTAAAGGAGAAATCAGGATTTGTGTCCATTTGCGCAAACTCAACGACGCATCGCTTCATGACCCGTTTCTGACACCTTTTACTGATGAAGTTTTAGACAATGTAGGAGGACATGAGATCTACTAATTCACTGATGGATTTTCAGGCTATCACCAGATAAGAATCCATCCAGAAGATCGATCTAAGACCACCTTTGCAACACAATGGGGCTCATTCCAGTATACGGTAATGCCCTTTGGTCTTAAAAATGCACCAGCTATTTCTTCTAGAGTAGTAGTTGATGTCTTTAAGGAAAACATCCATAAATTCTTACAAGTCTATTTTGATGATTGGACTGTATTTGGATTAATCAAAAATCATATAGGAGATTTAAGGCTCATGTTAGAGAAATGTAGGCAATATCATATTTCTCTTAACTTGAAGAAATGTATATTCTGTGCACCATTTGGTATTTTGTTGGGTCATATTGTTTGCAAACAAGGTTTTATGGTAGATCCCACAAAGATTGCCATCATTGTAAATCTCCTAGCACCCAACTCAGTCAAGCAATTGAGGACAGTGCTTGGTCATACAGGGTATTATAGAAAATTCATCAAAGGTTATGCAAAGATCACAGCACCTATAGAAAAGTTGTTAAAGAAAGAAGCAAAATTCCTATGGAATGAGGAATGCCAGCAAAGTTTAGACACTCTTAAAGAGAATATGGTTACAACACCCATCTTAGTATTTCCAGATTGGAACAAGCCATTTCATGTACATGTGGATGCATCTGGCATCACACTAGGGATTGTCTTAACACAGCCAAGAGAAGGGGGTATCGATCACCCTATCGCGTACTCCAGCAGAAAGTTATCTACCGCAGAAAAGAACTACACCACTATAGAAAGAGAAGGATTAGCTATGGTGTATGCTCTATAGAAGTTCAGGCACTATTTGTTGGGTGCCCCATTCAAGATGTTCATTGACCATTCCGCTTTAAAGTACTTGGTCAATAAGCTAGTGTTAGGAGGAAGGATCTGCAGATGGTTACTCCTATTTTAGGAGTATGATTTTGAAATTATTGTAAAACTAGGAAGATTGAATTCCGGACCTGATCATCTGTCACGAATAGACTCAGGAGAAGAACCAAGTAATTTAGAAGATAATTTTCTAGATGCGCAATTGTTTTCTATCCAGATCGCAGATGAGTATTATGCAGATATTATTCACTTTCTCAGTACAGGGTGGGAACTAGTTGACTTTACTAAGCAGCAAAAGAAATAGTTAGTTGTTAAAGCAGCAGACTTCACTTTGATCGCGGGACATTTATATAAGTTAGGTCCAGATGAAGTCCTGCGCAGATGCGTTATACTGCATGAGAAAGAAGCATTATCAGAGAAGCACATTCAGGTACTGCAGGAGGACATTTTGTAGGAAAGCCGACTGCTCAGAAAATTCTAGCTGTAGGATTATGGTGGCCTACTTTGCACAAAGACACTAAGGAGTTTTGCATATGCTGTGATATCTTCCAGAGGGTAGGAAAACCTTTGCGGAGAGATGAAATGCCGCTACAACCACAGATTACGCTACGAGCATTTGACAAGTGGGCTATAGATTTCGTGGGTCCTATCAACCCACCAGGGAAACGAACTGGTGTGAGATACATCATCACAGGAATAGAATACCTCACCAGGTTGGCAGAGGCCAAAGCAGTAAGGAATTGTGATGCTGCTACAGCTGCACAGTTCATTTTTGAAAGCATCATAAGTAGATTTGGATGTCCAGTAATTTTGATGAATGATTAAGGCACACACTTTCTGAATCGCACTATTCAGGCCTTGACGAAGGAATTTCAGATACAACATCATAAGAGCACTCCCTACCACCCACAAGCTAATGGTATGGTGGAGGATTTTAACAAGATTTTAGAAAATGCTCTTACTAAGATTTGTAACAGCCAAAGAGATGATTGGGACCTTAGGGTTAACGCTATATTATGGGCTTATAGGACTACATGCAAGAAACTTACAGGACACACACCTTTCAGCTTGGTGTATGGACAAGAGGCTGTTATTCCTATGGAATATATTATTCCCAGTTTAAAAATTGCTCAAATTACTGAGATGGCTAATACAGATACGATGAATGAAAGACTAGCGCAATTGCTTGCCTTAGAAGAAGACAGATTCATCGTAGTATTTCATCAAAAAGTGCAGAAGGCATGAGAAAAAGCTTGGCATGACAGGCACATCAAGAGCAAGATTTTTTAGATAGGAGACCTAGTGCTCCTTTACGACAGCAAGTTTGTTAAGTTTCCATGGAAGTTCAAGACACATTGGTTGGAGCCATATCAGATTTAGCAAGTCACAGACGGAGGTGTTGTTCAGCTCAGTAAACTGAATGGGGAGCTTGTTCCTACTTTGATTAATGGCAGTAGGCTTAATATTTATAGTGATAGCCACTCCACCTCCCAGCCCTAACGCACAGAACTAGCGGTGCAGATGTCCAATGTAGTTGAAAGGAGGCATCACACCCATAATTAGTCTACACTTAAAAAAAAAAAAGAGAATCGCAGCAGGAAAGTTTATTTTGTGCAAGCCATAGGACGCTTGCGGAGTTTTTTTTGAACGTTGTGAAGTTCATGCCAACTTTTTGGTCCAGGACGATGTGGTGTGACATCGCAGCGAGGCGATGTTCCCCGGGCCATGAAGACAACTTTGAAAAGGGATAGAGGGCTAGTCACTTTTCCCTCTAACAAGCAATTAATATGGATATTATAGGTATACGTTGCCCTAGATTTGGAAACATTACAAGGATTGTCCTATATTTGGTAAATATTGGTCGAAACTGGCGCCTGTACACAATTTTCAAGGGAGATTTGATCAGATTTTTAGCACTTAATGAGGATCGAGGTGCCCGGTGTTGTCTTGTCCATGCAATAAATTCCACCAATGGGTCTAGCTTAAGCGACCGTTGCCTTAGAGATTATCGCCTTTGTTATAAATGCATAGATCATTCAAACAGAAGGGTTACTTTTGCGATTTCAGAGAGTTATAGAGCAATATGTAGAGTTTTCCCTGTGCAGAGATACTCTAGTTACAGAGTGCTAGTTTCCCTATTTTCACAGCCATTACTAGTCCAGAGTATTGCACCAGACGGTTTATGTCCGAGAAGGAACCTTTAGAAGATGTTGTGCGACGATTCTAGCATGGTGGCCTCGAGTCTACTATGATGACACCTCCCAGGGTTATGAAACTAGGTGCACCACAGGTCAGACAGACGCCAAGGATGAAGAGTCAAGCTCAGATAGTAGAAGAGTCTATCCCAGAGCACGAAGAAGAAGTTCATATGGAAATAGTATACATTGTGCCACGAGTTGAGGACGCACGAGAGGTAACCATTCCCAAGGGTGCTAAGTTTTCTATTCTAATACTGCCAATTGATTCCCGTGTATAGAAAGATGGAGAACTATTAGGATATGTCCCTGTTCTCAAATTTACAGACTATAACCTTGGAGACAGTAAGACATATCCTCAGTTTCAGCCAGATCAGTATCTTACAGTTCAGAGGAACCCGAGGACTGATGCAAATGAGTTTGTTCCTATGGAGCATGTCCAGATTATTGAGCAGTCAGGCTTGCTCAATCTATTGAGAATACCACATTTTGGACGAGGTGCAGAGGTTAATGCTATGGTGCGTGTGCTACTTTCCTGTGTACATGGAAGTTACCTCTGGTTGGGTAACAGGGTTGATCTAAATGTTTATTTGATACACTGCATCACTAGGTTTTCCAATATCGGTAAGGACCCTCAGACACATATATCGGGGAAAAGTAAGGATACTAAGCTACCAATGCTTCTCGTTAACAAGTACAAGCTACAGAGAGGAGGTCGGTCTTATGACCTCATATCCCTAGCAGATGATACACTTAGATTTACAGCCAGTCTACTTGCAGGTAGACTGTTAACCAAAGTACACCCAAAAGAAGTCACAACATCAGTAATTCACCTTGCCGTGCAGGTCGCAGATGGTGAAAAATTTAATTGGTGTTTGTTTTTATTAAATATTTTTCTTCAAGATTGTTTGACAGCGCAGGATGAGCCAAACCACCCCTTCCATTTCTCATGGCTGCTTATATTATGTGCATTTGTCGGGTGGAGAGAGTCGCCCCATACCCAGTTCCTACAGCTACGAGGCGGAGAGTGCAAAGGCGCACGCTATGAAAACTTATGGGAAAGAAACAGTCCAGCCAAGAAAAAGATCAATATGATAGTATTATATGAATAGTATAAGATCTTATAGCGAGTCATCTAGGAGACACCGCGGATCAACACAGAGGTTGTTGACATGTATAACAATCGGCTTGATTTCATTGCAGACAAGCATACAATCTATCTAAGGCCGAAAGGGTTTAGAACGGATAACTGGGCGATTGGTTCGTTCAGGATGACAGTGTAGGATGTAGAAGATGTCATCAAAGACTTTGATGAAGAGTGGAAGAAGGAATTAGAAGATGCCACAGCAGGAAATGTACCGACAAATACTGCACTGATAGAACCATTAGACAAAGGAAAAGGTCAGGCGGGTGTCAAGAGGAAAGATGCAATAGACATGCCACTAGCGGCACAAAAGAGGAAAAAATCCAAAGCCTCAAATCCAATTATAGAAACTGCACTAAAAGAGGATGACTATGATATCATCGCATTAAGATTGAAAGAGGAGATGCGGGACTCATTTCAGGCGATGCAGACATCGCAGGACAAGCTGCAGAGCACGATAGATAAGCAGCTTCCAGAGTTGAAAGCACTAACTGAGAAGACTGCCATGATGCAGACTCAGCCAGTCAAGGCGACAGTAGGATAAAGCTCAACACCATTGATTTCCTGTGAGGAAGTCATTGCAAATTATCACACCAATACATTTTTGATACCGCCAGGGAGCATCCGATTCCCTGCTTCAATGATTGATGTGCAAATACAAGTTAGACAACCTGTCGAGGTTAATCTGGCACAATTCCCCGTTGATCAACTACAGATGATCCATCAACAGATATCCGCAGAGCTCAGGGATAGAGAGCTTGCGACTTATAAGCAGAACACTCAGTTGAGACAACAAAATGCATATCTCACCGCAGGCTTTCAAACAAAGGCGAAGGAGTTAAGAGTATACGAAGAAAGAGAACAGGTTCTCAGTCAAGTCCTGTAGAACATCACATTGGAGTTACCCCAGTGTAACATAGAATTTGCCTTGCCTTTGACGCAGAAGGTAAGAACAATTGCAGATAGAGCAAAGGCTCTTGAAGAGACAGTGGTCAAGATGGAGGAAGACCACAAGGTGTAGATTGCTGAGCTTGAGGCTCGAGCACCAGGAACACCTGAGGCAGACAAGGAAGCAAGGGCGCATGCCTTTAGACTCACTTCAACATAGATGAAGTGCTGTATAGATGATGCGGAGTCATTGCTAGTTCATGCGACGAAGACATGGTCGGAGCTAGAAGAGCTCCTAGATAGACTGGATTTGCAGCAGAGCATCCGAAACATAGAAAATGTAGTAGCAGCAACGAAGGAAGAAGTCAAGAGCTTAGGATCTCTTGTAAAGATGAAGAAGATGACAGAGATGAACCATTTGCAACAGGAAGCACAACGGTTGTGAGAAAAAGAAATACAATTCAATAATATGCTTCAACCGTATCAGGAACAAATCACAGAGCTGGTCGATGCAGTTGAGTAGAAGGTCAAGGAGTTCACTACAAGCAAAAGTGAAATTGATAGCGTAGAAGACCCCCTGATTAGTCAAGTTATGATGGAAGCGGCACAAGACTGTGTCGAAGCTATGGACAAAGATGTCGTAGGACTCAGAGAAAGATTCGCAAGGACTTCGCAGGAAGCCAAGAAGAAGCTACAGAAAGAGAAACCAGATGTTAGTGACTCGAGGACGAGCCACAAGTATGTGTTAGGGGACTGTTGGAGAAGGGCCCCACAGCTATAGGAAAAGCTACTATCGAAACAAGAAATTCAAAGGAAGTAGTACTTGAAGTGGCAGAGAAGAGAGCTCAACCACTGCATTTAAGGCAGCGACGACGACAGGAGGGCTCAGCTACCCTCATGAATGGAGAAGTAGCAACGGGTCGAGGTATTAAAGACAAAGGATAGAAGGGGAGCGACCGAGGAAGCGGCGCCCATACCCATGATCAGCGTCGGACATCATAGAAGACTGCAGAAAGCTGTAGTGTGACGAGTAAGCGGCAGTTCAAAGTACGGATAGGCCTACTATCATAGTTAGGGTTTTGGGTTACTGTTGGGATAGGCCCACAGTTTTGTATCATGGTGAGACATTTTGGCCACCTATTTAAGCATGTATTTTGTATTATGAAGGGTTATATGCTTAGATAATCAGTACACAGTTAGCTAGCTAGTTGGTCATCTATTGTGTAAAGATATTGAGAAAGAGTCGAGCTCTGGTTCTGTTGTTCAGTCTGTAGTTATCTTACTGTAACCAGTAGCCGACTCCTTGAGCATGAATGTAACAATCCGCAGGGATTGAGAGAGACAGAGAGAGAAAGAATATATTGTAAGAAGAAATCATACTAGAAAGAGAAGAGATTTAAGAGAGAAGGGCTCCCGGCTGAGTGCGTGGAGTTTCCCAGAAGATCTCAAGTTGCATAAGAGGTTGCAGCGGAACTGTGTTACTCTCTCCAGATATAATATAAACATAGTTCTTATGGACGTATATTCCTCCCTAGAAGTGAACCATGAAAAATCCGGGTGTTGTGTGACTGTTTCATGTGATTGTGCTATGCTTATTTACCATCTGTTATTCGTTACATGAACGTTGTCTATCAGTTAATGAATGTATGTATGTTATCCTTCAGTTGTAGCAACATAGAAAGTTAAATGTGAGTTGAATGTGTTAAGTATTCTGTATGTGAGTTTATCAGTGCTTGATTCAGACAGTAACAGTTATAGTGTTAAGTGACTTCTGTATATTTAGTTCAGCAAGTTGAGCGTGATTAATGTTAAGCGTGTTAGACTATAGAGGCTAAGTGAAGTCGTTTAACACCTTGATGAAGGTTAACTGAGCTATTATACCCAAAGAGGAAGCCTCTGGACCTTAAGAGTTGATAAGCATGTTAAGTCTTACTTTAGGAAATATTGCGGCGTAGAAAGGCAATATCGCACTATCGTAGGAGCTGCGGTGTGAGATATCACAGGTTAAGAGTTGAGCGGAAGAGTAAGTTGGTGCATTGTCCTAGAAGCTGTGATGCGATAAGAGTCAATCTCATAGCATAGTATGCTAGGAAGAGCGATAAAAAATTTGTAGAGATATTCAACTAGTTAAGTAGAGTCAGGAGAACCGAAGATGCTACAGAACCTGGTTGAGGAAACATGATTCTTCAGCCAACCCATCTAAGATCACTTCGGGTGATACTTCAGGCCGTTCTGCGGTCTATTACCGAAAGGGCCAGTGAGCTAGGGGTTTTGTTGGTACATTAAAGTAAACCTGGGTCTGCACAGCAGTGTAAGCCAACACCTCTCTCTAATCTTCATGGAATCTCAAAGACTCAAAGTTGGGAAGCTCAGTGGAAAGCAGGTTCTTCAACACCCATGTTTGAAATTGCTTGAGGATAAGCAATATTGGGAAGGGAGGATTTTTAATGTCCCAAAATTTGCATTCAATCACAATGGCCTAATCACATTTTCTATATTCATTAGAGTTTGTCAAATTGATGCTAAGGGTCAAATAATTGCTTAGGAGAAAAATTACTAGTTTCCTAGGTTGGGAGTGGAATATTTGGGATTTAGAATAAGGGGGATAATAAATAATGTTTGAACATTAGAATTGCATAAATATTTAATAAAGGAGATAAATAAATAAATACAAGAGAAAATTTAAGTGGAAATGGACCATGGAGACACATGGAGAATATGGGGCTGTGGAGAACCTCCTGCAATGAACAATCAAAATGCACAATATAGTAGAAATATTGGAGTACAAAAGAGATCTTATTGATCGTGGGCCACTTCAAGGGGGAAACCTACTTTGAGCAAACTCAATACAAAATAACTCTTCGATTCTTTCATTAGCCTCAACACATACTTATATACTAAGTCTAATCTAAACAACTATTACCCCCCATGAATGTGGGATAATGCAACATAATAACTAGACAACTTAACAACTATTAATTTTTATGAATGTGGGATAATACAACATACTGATGGGACAACTTACAAAGCATATGCGTTCGATAAAATATACTAACAAAATAAAGAGGAGGGTTAACACATGTTCTTAATATCCCCTCCCTCTTAAAAAAATCTTTGTCCTCAAAGATTTAGATATGGAAACTGTTGTTGAATTTGAAGGAGTGGATCCATGTAGCATCCTCTGGTTGCATGTTGTGCCATCGAATTAAGAACTTTGTGATGGACCAAGAGTGAATCTTGCAAGTGCACTTATTGAGGATGGCCTTCATATCTGAAATGATGGATCCTTCATTATCCCATTATGGTAAAACAGTTTGTTCTCTAATGTTGGTGCCAATCACTTGCTGAATGCGAGAAGAAGGAGGAAGTTGCAATTTATAAGCAACAGACCCAATCTTCCGAAGAACTCTATATGGACTAGAGATCCTTGGAGCGAGCGTTTGATTCCCTTTGAGTTTCAAGGAGGGTTTCTTGTAAGGCTATAAATGAAGAAACACCATGTCACTAACTTGAAAAGTGCGCTCAGAATGGTGCTGATCGGCTTGGTGTTTCATGCAGGTTCTAGCCATGTGAAGATTGTCCTACAGAATGTGAAGAATTTGATGTCAGTTTCAAAGAAGCATGTCAACTTCCTGAACTGGTGAAATGCTGGTGGTGTATGGAAGGAGTACTGGAGGTATGTGACCATAAACTGCTTCATATCGAGTCATTTGAGATGCAGTATGGTAGGAAGTATTGTACCACCATTCAACGAGAGGGAGAAAATTTTCCCACAAATGTTGTTCTTCAGAGGTAAAACAACGAAGATAATTTTCCCAGTAGTTGTTGATGACTTCATTCATACCATCTATTTGTGGGTGATAAACTGAACTCATATTTAGTTTGGTGTCTGTAAGGAGAAAATGACTTGTGAAAGTTGTGTTGCGGTCTGAGACAATGGAAGAAGGGATTCCATGAAGAAGGAATATCTTGTCCATGAAAATTTGTGCGATTAAGGAGGTGGTATATGGAGGGCTGGGAGCAAAAAAATGATGATATTTGGAGAGTCGATCAACCACAACCAAGATTACAGTCTTCCCTCCATATTTAGGGATCCCTTCAATGAAATCCATCAAAATATACATTCAAATCCTTGTAGGGATGGGAAAAGGTTCAAGCAATCTGGAAAGGAGTGTAGTTTCACCTTGGTGGTGCTGACAAGGAGCACATTCGAAAACCATCTGTTGAATTTTTCATTTCATTCCCTTCCAAAAGAAGTGACATCGTGCCCTCTCATATGTTTTCATGAACCTAGAGTGCCTTAGCGATGGAGAAGCATGAAGTTCATAAAAGATTGCTTGTTTAATATCTGTGCTTTGGGGAAGCACCAGATGACCCTTGTATCTCAAAGAAGATCCATCCCAAGAGAAATGTGGTACCATAGAAGGGTTACTGGTCAATGGTTGGATGAGTTCAGATAATGAGGATTCATAGACATAGCCTTGCTAAAAAAAGTGTAACCAAGTTGGAATAGGCATAGAAATAGCTGAAAGAGAGATAGGGGCATCAAATGTGTGGGAAAGAGTATCCACCACAAGATTGTCCTTAGCCTTCTTGTAATTGATCTCATAGTCATAAACCCTAAGTTTGCTAACCCATTTCTATTGTGTTGGGGATGAGACCCATTGTTCCAGAAAATATTTCAGACTCTGGTGATTATTCTTGATGCAGCAAGGATTCCCTAAGAGGTATGGCCACCACTTCTATACTACGTGAAAAATAGTCTTCATTTCCTTCTCATATGTGGAGGTGGATAAATTCTTTCCAGGAAGGGATTTACTGGTGAATGCCATGGGATGTTCATCTTGAAAGAGGAAAACACCAAGTCCATTGTCACAAGCATCACTCTCAAGAGTGAAGGGCTTGGAAAAATCAGGCATCTGAAGGGTGCATCGGAATGAAAGATCCAAGGGAGTATTTGAGACTGTCGAAGGTTGCATCTGAATGAAATGGAGCTGAGTGATGACACCATGTGAATTATTCTTAAGGATCGTTTCCATGCAATGAAACTGATGATGCTGAGAGACCCTAGTTGTAAGCCATTGAATGTGTGTTTTTTTTCATTGACTAAAAAATGCATCCATAGTTCAGCAAAATCCCATAAGATGGGTCCAAGTATGCGTAAACATTGAGTGCCCAAAATCACAGAACAACCTCCTAGGGGTATGGCAAACATGTTAGAGCACAATTTATAATCTCCAATAGAGATACACACACTGTGGCACTTTCCTTTGCAAGGTAAGGTGCTCCCATTGGCAACCATGACTTTAAAGTTGGAGCAAAGATGGAAAAAAAAATCAATTTGTTTAGCAATTTGAGGGTCAATAGGCGGCTGCGGAATGTCGACCTAATCATCTACTAGGTATTGAGTAGCATCACAAATTTCAAGTGCAGGAGGAGAAGCCACATCAAATAAATAGGGCATGTGTTCAGTACATTGATGTCCCCCAGTGAATTTATCATCACAATTATAACAAAGTCCTTTTTCCCTATGTGCCTGCATCTCGGCTTCAGACAAATGCTTGATAGGAGTGGTTCTAGGAGTCAGAGGGATTGGATGTCTTTGGGGAACCATATTTCTAAATGGAAAAAAAGTGGATTTGGGGTGTTGATGAGCCCTAATCTTGTCCTCCGCCAACTTATCCAACCCTAGGATTTCCATCATTGTGTTGGGACAGAACATTGTAACGTCAGATCGGATTGTATCCTTAAGACCACTGATAAAACAACTCAGGTAGAATGCATCAGAAAATCCTTCTATGTGCTTGACTAAGTTCTCAAATTCTGTCTGATACTCTCTCACATTGCCAGCCTAGCTAAGTTTGGTGAGTGCACCTGTGAATTCATCAAAACCACTAGGGCCAAATCGATGCAAAAGGAGTGGGCAAAAATCTGTCCATTGGGGCTCTTCATGATCCTTGATGTACCAACAGAACCATTGAAGGGATTCATGTTCCAAATGAAATGATGCAAGTGGGACTTTGGTGACATCAAAAGTGTTATGCATATAAAAGTATTGTTCTTCCTTATGTATCCATCCACTTGGATCATCACCATTGAAGCGAGGGAATTCAATATTCGACCCACAAAAGTTGTTGGAAGCAGAGAACTCATTGTCTGCAGAAGACTCAGGCTATTATCGGTTGCTCATGGTTGAATGTTGAAGATGGAGGTTGAGAAATCTTTGATCTAGATCTTCGAGTTTGGCCTTGAGGGTGACAATTTCTTCTTCCATTTGTCTATTTTCTCCTGTGCAGGTGACAACCATAAGCAAGATTTTTTTATTTTTTATTTTTATTTTTTTTATTGAAAATGGGTGGAAAAACAAAAATAGAGAGGGTTTTAGAAAAGGAAAATTTTGAGTTGGGAAAAATGCGAGTGGGTAACTAGTTGTGGACACTTTCTGAGGGGTAAGGAACCAAAAAATGTGAATTTCAGAAGTGGGGTGAAAGAAGGAGATGGAATTTCGGGCTTAGGGAAGTGGACTTGAGATAGGGTCTTCAATGAATGAAATATGTAGAATGGAATGATAGGGGTTACAGTGAATTTTCAAGGGAAACATAGCTAAATCAAGGAATATATGGCTAAAAAACAGAAATTTATACTTTTTTTTTTAAGAAATGATCTGTGGTGGTGCTAGAAAGCTGTGCTTTATCAACTTGAATTGGAGTAAATGATCTGTGACAATTTTAGAATTCTGCATGTTATCAACTGTAAATAGATATGGATCCCAAGTATATTCGGCTTCCTAATGGTTCAAAGGTAGTCACTCGGCCACCAAGGCTATCTCATGCTTGAGTATTGGAGCAGTACCGCTCACTTCATGGCGCAGGTAAAACTATTAACCACTTGGCCAAAAACAATAGTTTTTTTGTTTTCCTCACGGATGGGAATCTAGTCAATCTGGTGGGGGTCGTTTCCCTTTTCGCTTGAAAGGTCCTCTCAATGGCCAGCTACTTCGAGGTTCCTGTGGTACTCCTCACAATGAGTTTTAGGGCTTTGCCAAAGTAGTTCCTACAGTTAAGCGGATAGGGTTTATTCCCCGATCTGAATGAAAAATAATGATGTAAGAAGAAGAACTACTGAACTAACCATAGTGCCAGAAAAAATGTGGCAGAAATTCCACCTAATGCCCAAAAACCCGTAATTAGAGCTAGGGTTTTGAGACACAAAATTTTAAAATGAGCATAACTCGATCTATATTGCTCAGAATCGCTATTATAGCCTATTTCTAGAATTGGAACAACCACTCTACTTCTACCATGATATCAGAATAGAAATCTGGGCACCCGGTCAAACGATTTTCGCTCTACAATTTCCGTGGTAGTCACCGAAATTCTGAAAATTTGTTGATTTTAAATCCACGATATCTCCACTTTTAGAACTCCAAATTTTATTTTTTTGAAACTGCGTACTTTTGAAAGGACAATTCAGATATGCAACTTCTTTTTTCTTGAATCTACATAGAAAGTTTCAAAAATGGATGTGAAAGTTTCCGCCCAATTTGGCCCCTTTTTTTCCAAAAAAAAAAAAATTCCCACTTGTGCCAAGGAAAGTGCTCTGATACCAGATGTGGAGAGCCTCCTGCAATGAAAATCAAAATGCACGATATAACATAAATATTGGAGTGCAAAATATATTTTATTGATCGTGGGCCACTTCAAGGGGGAAACCTCCTTTGAGCAAACTCAATACAAAATAACTCTTCGATTCTTTCATTAGCCTCAACACATACTTATATACTAAGTCTAATCTAAAAAACTATTACCCCCCATAATTGTGGGATAATGCAACATAATAACTAGACAACTTAACAACTATTACTTACTCCCCATGAATATGGGATAATACAACATACTGAATGTGGGATTATATACTAAGTCTAATCTAAACAACTATTACCCCCCATGATTGTGGGATAATTCAACATAATAACTAGACAACTTAACAACTATTACTCACTCCCCATGAATGTGTGATAATACAACATACTGATGGGACAACTTACAAACCATATGCATCCGATAAAATATACTAACAAAATAAAGAGGAGGGTTGACATGGGTTCTTAATAGGGGTCCACACAAGCTAGAAATTTGGTGCCACATGGGATCCTCCACTTGCAATTTCGAATCCATGGGAATACTAAAGGTTATTGGATGAGTTACAAGGCTAATACACTTATCCATATACATCATAGGTTGAATTTTGAAGGAAATGTAAATTACATGGGAGAGGAAGAGTCATTTTGGAGCTAGTGGGACACTTGGACTAGATTCCCTAGCTCTATGACAACAATGATGAATATGCTATGAAACCTATGAGAAAAATAATATATGAAGGATGAAATTTGACATATATCACATGTCAGGTCTAAATAGATAATCCAAGAGATCTCTCATGTGATTTGGAGAATCCCAATGGGTTCCTACTCAAATTGGGAGAAGAAGGAAAGCTAGGAAAGGGAGGACACATGGAAAACCTTGAGCCCACACCCAAATTTGAATTGGATCGAGTTTTTGGATGGATTGGGATCCTTATAAGGCTAAGGATGTTTATAAAATATAGGAATAAACCAATATAATATCTTTTTATCATTTGAGAAATTGTCATTTCTAAATTGTGAGAGCTATCTGATGACTAGTTTTCTTGCCTTAGCCAATTTCAAGGGTGAAATATTCCCATCAAAGTTGGTGTTCGGAGAGGCCACTCAGGTATTTCATGGAGATTTAATGGATTCTTATTTTCATTTTTAAGCTACATGAAATAATGTGGAGTATTCTATTGCAGCACTCTCTCTCAACTATTTCCATTTTTCACACCATATTCATGTCAATGGAGGGATTGCGCTTTGTGTGAGATATTGATCTCTTTGGGGAAGATTATAATTCTCATTATATTATTTTATGATGTATATTCTCTGTATTTCATGTTCATAAGACTCTCAGGTCGAAATACCCAAAATAATTCTTGTAAGAATGTTGAACAATGAAGAAATAGTGTCATTCCCCACTATCTTGTTGTGAACCATTGTAATGCTGATTATTTTGAATTGGGAGAGAATTTAGTTTTCCATTTATAATTGTAATCCATTCAATATGATCTTTTATTCATTCTTAGAAACTTTCAAGTCAAAATTCCCAAGATTTGTATGTCAAAATGACTTTTAATGAGCAAATAATGACAATTTCCACTCTATTTTGATATATGTCATGGTCATGCTTATTATTTAGAATAGAGGAATGTATATATGATACATGTATAATGGATGGAAATTCATCAATTTCTATTTCAAGTTTCATGTTCATTACTTAAGAATCGAAAGCCATTTTACTCATTTTAATTGCATTGGGAGAAGATTTGGTGCCTTTTCCCCAAGGGTCGAAACTATGATTTGGGAGTTGTTTTGGAAAGTAATAAAATCCTATATAAACTGAAACATTATGATTATTAGAATTTAAAAATTTACCTTACACATCCCTATCCTTTGTTGATAAATTATAGTGACTTTGGGATCAGTTGTGAAGCCATTTATGTCAATTACGCATGGGGGATTGGAGCCCCAATTTGCTAGTAAAGAGTCCTACTTTGAATACAAAATTAAAGAAGTTTAAGAATTAATTTTTGGGTCATAAAACATACTTGAACATAATATTTAACTTATAATATCATTCATGTACCTTCTGATAAAATTTTGGAGCATTTGGGTTAATTTGGAGGTCTAGACATCAAAACTAGTTAAGGTCAAAATTAGGGAAAAAGTTCAAAAATTGGTCATTTAATAAAATTTAAAAAAGAGAACATTACAGTGATATCAAAGGATGATATTGGAACCTGATTTGGCCTCATTTTTATTATGACAAGAATTTAGGGGCCACCATTATATATTGAAACCCAAAAGTGCTTTTGTTGAAGAGGAAACTATGACTAGGGATGAAAAGGGAACCTCATATGATGGTGAGGAGCATATAAAAATCACTGAAACTATAATTGAAGACATGACCAAGAATATATGAAATAATTTAAATTTTTGGCTATCCAAAGTTGGAAAAAATATATTGATTTTAAGAAAACCAAGGGGAAAAATGCATCAGCTTGCTTGAAGGAGCAAAAGGAGGAGACCCATGAACAACCTAGTTTTTAAATAGGTGAAGTAGAAGAAGTAGTACATGAATAGGATCATAATTCAATACCAAGTGAATCTGAAAAATATGAAAAGACATCACATGAGTATGAATAACTTTCTATTGAAAATACTGAAAATAATTCCAAGACACATCCTACCTTGGAAATGAAACAAACAAAATCTAATGATGGGTGCTTGAACTATGAAGGAGTGCCTACTGATGGGATCTCATACCTCTATGTTGGTGACATGGAGATCAGATTTCAAAATGTTGTTGCAAGAAAAATTTATAGTAAACATGAAAATGAAGACCTTGTAGCAATTGAACAAGAAATAAGATCAACTTCCCCATCACCCCTTGAGCTTCATGAAGTTGGTCCAAGAAAAAAGGAAGATGATGAGGAGGTTCATTTGCAATAGACTCATTGTCTTGAATGGTCCTTAAATATGAATCAAAATAATATCTAAGAGGCCCTTATAAAACTACATGACACTAAAGCATTGGTGTCAAATTCTTGTTGGAAAATTTCTTCATTGTAGGATCCATCCTTCCTTGAAGACATGGAGAAGTTTCAAAAAAAATGTGCAACATTGAAGGTAATTTCATGTCTTTGATTTTTGATAGAAACAACTTGGTTGAGATTAATGAATTGTTACATGATGCATACTTGAATAACAATGAGGATAATCATAAGCTCCCAATTCAAAATCAGCAAGTTCTTGAAAAGTTGCAAGACACTTGTTTTTCCTCCTATGTTTTAGATTGTCAAATGGTAGATTGTTTGGAGGATTCTCATGACATGGTGGATCATGATAAATGCAGAAATGTGAATTTTCTTGATGTATTTGAATATGAACTTGAAGAGATCCAAACACTTGATGTGGTGGAAGAGGAACTTGAATTGTCTCTTAATGAAGGTTATGCAATTTTTAAAGAAGAGCATGATTCGTCTACATTGGAACCAATCTATGACAAAGGTTTCACAGTTTTGAAGGAACTGCATGATACTACCCATATGGATCCTTCCCATGATGAAATGTCTGCACTTTTTGATCATTTGGGTGATTTATTTCATTCTCCTACATCATACAATTGTTAGAATAATCAACCCATAGTTTACCCACTTAGACATTAATTCCATTATTTTTGTCGTATTTGCCTAGTTCATGTGTCCCACCTTGTGAAAGTTGCTATTTGCCTATCCATAGAGGTCAAAATTTCCCTATTTGACTCATGTAGTGCATGGGAGAGATAAAGGAATCAATTTTGCTTTATTCCTGGCCTCCTAGGCGCCCTTCTGCTTTTTTTGCTTTATTGCCTGCTTTTTCAGTGTTCTAAGGAAAAAGGAAAAGCTAGACTAGGTGAGGTTGACTTGTTTTTTGTCCTATACATCCTCCTCTATTTTCTCCATGAAAAAGAATGTATGAGCTGCCATTCCACCACTCTTTATCTTGCCTATGCCTTTTTTCCAATTCGTGAGCTCCATGACAGATTTGGGATCAGCTTTTTACACCTATGGGGGATTTGCTTATTTTTGGTAAGCCTGCTTTATGCTAGATTTGATTTTCTCCTCATGCAATCGAATACTTGATGTATTATATTTATTCATCAGCCTATGTTATTATAGGGTTGGCTATTATACACTTACATAATGCAGTTTAGTGTTACAGCTCCATTTTCAGTCTCTTTTGTGAGTGATTTTGCATGACCAATTAATAATTGTTGTGAGTAAAATTAATCTATTTCTGGCCTTAATTTTCACATGGTATCAAAGCCATTGTAGGTTGTTTCTCTCCTTCAAAAATGTTTTTGCAGGTTCGACATCAAAGACTGGGATCCTTCTACTGACAGCCGGGACAGATTTTCTAGAGCTATGGATCAATCACAGAAAACTATCTTGACTCCCTTCAATTTATTTGAATGGAAAGCAGAGATGGAGATACTGTTGAGAGTGAAAGGCCTATACATGGTGACTATGGCAACAGAAGCAGAGCCCAATGCAGCTGCAGAGAAGATAAAATGGCACAACTTGAGGGATGAGGCTTATGGCCTCCTGTGCCTGACTATTTCCAGAGACCTCCTTTTCCATCTCGATGGATTGACATCATCGAATGAAGTATGGGATAAGCTTGCTGATATT
>LPNX010112276.1:23616-41591 GCA_001517045.1 Pseudotsuga menziesii | reverse complement strand
TGTTGAACATGCTGATTCTGATTTTTCTAATGGAGATGAGTTTATTGCAGACCCTAACAGCCCCACAAGGCCAAAATGGGCAGCCAAGACACTACATGCAGCAAGTGAGCTAACTGGGGATCCCAATGACCCAAGGAGGACTAGATCTCAATTTGAGAATGGTCTGTGCATGAAGGATCCTATGTTTTCTGAAAAATGTTATTTGATGGTGGATTATGATCCTCAAACATATGAAGAAGCATTAGGAGATCCAATATGGAAAACAGCCATGAAGGAAGAGTTCAGCTCACTCCAGAAGAGCAACACATGGGAGCTAGTGGATCTTCCCCCAGGGAGAAAACTAGTACAATGTAAGTGGGTCTATAAGACCAAATTTTCTGCTGATGGTTCACCACTGAAGTACAAGGCCATATTGGTAGCCAAGGACTACTCATAGGTTCATGTCATAGATTACAATGAGACCTTTTCCCCAGTGGCAAAGATGGACTCCATCAGGCTAGCTCTAGCCATTGCAGCCTCAAGGCTATGGGAGGTACATCACATGGATGTTAAGTGAGCCTTCCTGAATGGAGATCTAACTAAGGAGATATATATTCAGCAGCCTCAATGTTTTTCTACTCACCCTTCTCTTGTGTGCAGGTTGAGAAAGTCATTGTATGGGCTAAAGCAAGCCCCCAAGGCTTGGTATGCCAAGATTGATAGCTTCTTGCTATCACTGAATTTTGTTCGGTGAAAATCAGATCCAAATGTATATTTGAAGTTAGATAATGTTTCATTAATAATAATTTTGTTATATTTTGATGACCTCCTCATTACAAGAAGCTCACAGGCTGAGATTGCTTCCTTAAAAGGAGCTATGAACCAAGCCTTCTCCATGACAGATTTGGGGCTCTTAAGTCAATTTTTGGGGCTTGAGATCTCTCAAACCAAAACTGGAATCAAGGTGCACCATTCCAAATATTCCTTGGACTTGCTGAACAAATTCAGAATGAAGGATTGCAAAGCAAGCAAAACTCCTTTCCTTTCAGGAGTGAAGCTTGAAGAAGTTGATTCTTCACCGATGGTAAAAAATACACTGTATAGGCAATTGATTGGCTGTTTGTTGTATCTGACACATACTAGACCTGATATTTTTTATACAGTAAGTGTGGCTTCTAGATTCATGGATCAGCCTCAAGAAATCCATTGGAAAGTAGCCAAAAGGATCCTTAACTTTGTTCAGGGAACAAGGACACATGGGATCTTCTATATAGCAAAATCTGATCTTGAGTTGATTGGATTTACTGACAGTGATTGGGCAGGTGATAGCACAGATAGAAAGTCCACTTCAGGATATGTGTTCATGCTTGCAGAAGGTCCAATCAGCTGTTCAAGCAAGAAACAGAGTGCCATTTCACTCTCATCTATAGAAGCAGAGTACAGAGGAGTTGTTAATGCAACAACTTAATGTTTATGGTTGCAGGGTTTACTTGGAGAGTGTGGCTTCGAACCTGAGTACTCATCTACCATCTACTATGATAACCAGAGTACCATTCAAATATGCAAGGATCCAGTTCAGAAGTAGAGAACCAGACACATTGAGATCCATATGCTCTACATCAGAGAACTTGTGCATGATGGCACCATTCACCTACTCTTCTGTTCATCTTCAGAACAAGTATCTGATATCTTCACCAAAGCATTTTGTGAGAAGACCTTCAGCAATATCAAATCACTGCTAGGGATTTCTGATCATGCTGTGAAAGCATGAGTCAAGACAAGATTCTACAATTTTGTTTTACAGTCCATGTTTAAGGGAGGATTTTCCCAAGTTGGTTTTACCTCTTTCCTTGTTTAAATGGATTTGCAGTATGTAAAGGGTGACTAATCCTTATTTCTAGGCCCTATAATTTTCTGATATATTACTCATAATTCAGGCTTAAGGGGGGTTGTTAGAATAATCAACCCATAGTTTACCCACTTAGACATTAATTCCATTATTTTTGTCTTATTTGCCTAGTTCATGTGTTCCACCTTGTGCAAGTTGCTATTTGCCTATCCATAGAGGTCAAACTTTCCCTATTTGAATCATGTAGCGCATGGGTGAGATAAAGGAATCAATTCTGCTTTATTCCTGGCCTCCTAGGCGCCCTTCTGCTTTTTCTACTTTATTGCCTGCTTTTTCAGTGTTTTAAGGAAAAAGGAAAAGCTAGACTAGGTGAGGTTGACTTGTTTTTTGTACTACACATCCTCCTCTCTTTTCTCCATAAAAAAGCATGTATGAGCTACCATTCCACCACTCTTTATCTTACCTATGCCTTTTTTCCAATTCGTGAGCTCCATGATAGATTTGGGATCAGCTTTTTACACCTATGGGGGATTTGCTTATTTTTGGTAAGCCTGCTTTATGCTAGATTTGATTTTCTCCTCATGCAATCAAATCCTTGATGTATTCTATTTATTCAGCAGCCTATGTTATTACAAGGTTGGCTATTGTACACTTACATAATACAGTTTAGTGTTACAGCTCCATTTTTAGTCTCTTTTGTGAGTGATTTTGCATGATCAATTAATAATTGTTGTGAGTAAAATTAATCTATTGCTGGCTTTAATTTCCACAACAATTCCATATTTTGCAGCATTGGTCTCAATGAAGTATGGGTGAAAGGGTCCTTTTTTATGGTGCCACATGAGGAGTATGGAACTCCTAGATTTACTTTTTATGATGGCATGGTTGGAGCACACTCTTATTCACATTTTTAGCAGCATCCTTTGTTACTTTATGATGATGCAAATCTACATGGATTCACCTATGATATGCATTTGAGTCACTTGAAGACTCATGGTTTTTCTTGCTCAACACTTGGTTCATTTGATGTTGGGGAAACTTCATCCAACACTGGGGTGAATAGATTTATGATTGGAGAACATTTTTGTTTCCATATACATACTTTGTTATATATTTATGATTCTCTCATTCATGGATTTATGGGTGATACTTCTTTGAGTCATTTGAAGTCTCTTTATTTCTCTTGCTCATTATTTGGTTTTGATTTTAGTGGAGATTATTCATTCACTTCTTGGATGAAAGAATACATGGCTCAATATTTTTATGCATATCACATCCTTTTGGAGAAGCATTATAGAACATGGGATCCTCACCTATGTCACTGGAGAATATTTGATTGGTCACTTGAATCTTGTATGCACTTGTAAAATAGTGGTCTACTTACTTGGAGGTATAAGAACTTTCGTGATTTTTTGATGAGGCAGTTATTTATGTACATTTTTATTATGTTGTTATGTACTTTGATTATATATATTATGTAGTCATGATATTCAAAAGATTTCATACAAGAAAATGAGATACTAAAATTCTCTTTCCTAATGGTATGGTTTGGAGATCACTCTTATTTGTTGGAGTGCAATACAAGCAATGTGACCCTGGGATATTATTTTGTCTCGTTGATTTCAATTTTTTTTGGAAATAAGTAGTATTGGAGATATATTCCCCAATTAATAAAGTGATTTTAATCAGAGTATTGAAGCAGCAACTATGGTGGTTCCTCTCTCAAATCTTCATGGAATTTTAACGACTCAAAGTTGGGAAACTTAGTGGAAAGTAGGTTCTTCAACACCCATGTTTGAAATTGCTTGAGGACAAGCAATATTGGGAAGGAAGGATTTGTAATGTCCCAAATTTTGCATTTGGTCACAATGGCCTAATCGCATTTTCTATATTCATTATATTTTTTCAAATTGATGCTAAGGGTCAAATAATTGCTAAGGCGAAAAATTACTAGTTTCCTAGGTTGGGAGTGGAATCTTTAGGATTTGGAATAAGGGGGGTAATAAATAATGTTTGAACATTAGAATGGAATAAATATTTAATAAATTAGATAAATAAATAAATAAAAGAGAAAAATTAAGTGGAAATAGACCATGGAGACACATGAAGAATATGGGGCCCACACAAGCTAGAAATTTGGTGCCAGATGGAATCCTCCTCTTGCAATTTTGAATCCATGGGAAGAATAAAGGTTATTGGATGAGTTACAAGGATAATAAAATTATGCATATACATCATAGGTCTAATTTTTAAGGAAATGTAAATTACATGGGAGAGGAAGAGTCATTTTGGAGCTAGTGGGACACTTGGACTAGATTCCCTAGCTCTATGACAACAATGATGAAGATGCTATGACACCTATGACAAAAATCAGATATGAAGGATGAAATTTGACATATATCACATTTCAGGTAGAAATATAGCATACAAGAGATCTCTTATGTGATTTGGAGAATCCCAATGGGTTCCTACTCAAATTGGGGGAAGATGGAAAGGTAGGAAAGGGACACATGGAAAACCTTGAGCCCACACCCAAATTCGTATTGGATTGAGTTTGTAGATGGATCGGGATACTTAGAAGGATAAGTATTTTTATAAAATATAGGAATAAACCAATATAATATCTTTTTATCCTTTGAGAAATTGTCATTTTTGAATTGTGAGAGCTAGTGGATGACTAGTTTTCTTTCCTTAGCCAATTTCGACTGTGAAAGATTCCCATCAAAGTTGGTATTTTGAGAGGCCACTCAGGTATTTCATGGATATTTAATGGAGTCTTATTTTTAGGTTTAATCCACATGAAATCATGTGGATTATTCTATTTCAGCACTCTCTCTCTCAACTATTTCCAGTTTTCACACCATATTCATGTCAATGGAGGGATTGTGCTTTGGGTGAGATATTGATCTCTTTGGGGAAGATTATAATTACCATTATATTTTTTTATGATGTATATTATATTTATTTCATGTTTATAATACTCTCAGGTTGAAATACCCAAAATAATTCATGTAAGAATGTTGAACAATGAAGAAATAGTGTCATTTCCCCACTATCTTGTTGTGAACCATTGTAATGGTGATTATTTCGAATTGGGATAGCATTTAGTTTTACATTTATAATTGTAATCCATTAAATATGATCTTTTATTCATTCTCAAAAACTTTCAAGTCAAAATTCCCAAGATTTGTATGTCAAAATGACTTTTAATGACCAAACAATGACCATTTCCACTCTATTTTGGTATATGCCATGGTAATGATTATTATTTAGACTAGAGGAATGTATATATGATACATGTATGATGGATGGACTTGAAATAGGTGAATTAGAAGAAGTAGTACATGAAGAGTATCATAATTAAATCCCAAGTGAATATGAAAAATATGAAGAGACATCACATGAGTATGAATAAGTTTCTATTGAAAATACTGAAAATAATTCAAAGAGACATCCTACCTTGGAAATGAAACAAATACAATCTAATGATGGATTCTTGAACTATGAAGGAGTACCTACCGATGGGATCTCACATATCTATGTTGGTGACATGGAGATCAGATTTCAAAAAAAAATTGCAAGACAAATTTCTAGTAAACATGAAACTGAAGACCTTGTAGCAGTTGAAGAAGAAATAAGATCAACTTCCCCATCACCACTTGAGCTTCATGAAGTTGGTCCAAGCAAGAAGGAAGAATATGAGGAGGTTCATTTGCAATAGACTCATTGTCTTGAAGGGTCCATAAATATGAATCAAAATAATATCTAAGAGGCCCTTATAATACTACATGACACTAAAGCATTGGTGTCAAATTCTTGTTGGAGAATTTCTTCATTGTAGGATCCATCCTTTTGAAGGAGCTGCATGATACTACCCATTTGGATCCTTCCCATGATGAAAATTCTACAATTTTTCATCATTTGGGTGATTTAGTTCATTCTCCTACATCATACAATTCCATGTTTTGCAGGATTGGTCTCAATGAAGTATGGGTGAAAGGGTTCTTTTTTATGGTGCCTCATGAGGAGTATAGAACTCCTAGATTTAATTTTTATGATGACATGGTTGGAGCACACTCTTATTCACATTTTCAGCAGCATCCTTTGATACTTTATGATGATGTACATCTACATGGATGCACCTATGATATGTATTTGAGTCACTTGAAGACTCATGTTTTTTCTTGCTCAACACTTGGTTCAGTTGATGTTGGGGGAACTCCATACAACACTGGGGTGAATAGATTTATGATTGGAGAACATTTTTGTTTTCAGCCACATACTTTGTTATATATTTATGATTCTCTCATTCATGGATGTATGGGTGATACTTCTTTGAGTCATTTGAAGTCTCCTTGTTTCTCTTGCTCATTATTTGGTTCAGATTTTGGTGGAGATTATTCATTCACTTCTTGGATGAAAGAATACATGGTTGAATATTTTGATGCATATCACATCCTTTTGGAGAAGAATTATAGAACATGGGATCCTCACCTATTTCATTGGAGAGAATTATATTGGTCACTTGAAGCTTGTATGAACTTATAAAATGGCGGTCTACTTACTTGGAGGTATAAGAACTTTCATGATTTTTTGATGAGGCAGTTCCTTGATGTATATTTTTATTATGTTTTTATGTACTTTGATTATATATATTATGTAGTCATGATATTCAGAATATTGCATACAATAAAATGGGATCCTAAAATTCTCTTTCCTAATGGTATGGATTGGAGATCACTCTTATTTGTTGGAGTGCAATACAAGCAATGGGACCCTGGGATATTTGTTTGTCCCATTGATTTCAATTTTTTTGGGAAACAAGTAGTATGGGAGATGGATTCCACACTTAATAAAGTGATTTTCATTATATTATTTCAGCAGCAAGCATGGTGGTTACTCTCTCAAATATTCATGGAATCTCAAATACTCAAAGCTGGGAAACTCAATGGTAACTTCAAATAATCATAAAGAAAGCAGGTTCTTCAACACCCATGTTTGAAATTGCTTGAGGACAAGAAATATTGAAAAGGGAGGATTTGTCATGTACCTAATTTTGCATTGGGTCACAATTTCCTAATCACATTTTTCATATTCATTAGAGTTTGTCAAATTGATTCTAAGGGTCAAATAATTGCCAAGGAGGAAAATTACTAGTTTCCTAGGTTGGGAGTGGAATCTTTGGGATTTGGAATAAGGGGGATAATGAATGTTGTTTGAACATTATAATGGAATAAATATTTAATAAAGGATATAAATAAATAAATACAAGAGAAAAATTAAGTGCCAATGGAGCATGGAGACATATGGAGAATATGGGGCCCACACAAGCTAGAAATGTGGTGCCACATGGCCTCCTCCTCTTGCAATTTCGAATCCATGGGAAGAAAAAAGGTTCTTGGATGAGTTATAAGACTAATAAATTTGTACATATACATCATAGGTCAAATTTGGAAGGAAATGTAACTTGTATGGGAGAGGAAGAGACATTTTGGAGCTAGTGGGACACTTGGACTAGATTCCCTAGCTCTATGACAACAATGATGAAGATGCTATGACACATATGACACAAATAATATATGAGGGATGAAATATGACATATATTACATGTCATATCTAAATATATTATCCAAGAGAGATCTCATGTGAGTTGGAGAAGCACAATGGGTTCCTACTCAAATTGGGGGAAGATGGAAAGCTAGGAAATGGAGGACACGTGGAAAATCTTGAGCCCACACCCAAATTCGAATTGTCTTGAGTTTTTTGATGGATTGGGATCCTTATAAGGATAATTTTTTTTATAAAATATAGGAATAAACCAAAATAATAACTTTTGATCATTTGAGAAATTGTCATTTGTGAATTGTGAGAGCTAGTGGATGACTAGTTTTCTTGCCTTGGCCAATTTCGAGGGTGAAAGATTCCCATCCAAGTTGGTGTTTTGAGAGGCCACTCAGGTATTTCATTTATATTTAATGGAGTTTTATTTTCAGGTTTAATATTCAATAAATCATGTGGATTCTTCTATTGCATCACTCTCTCTCAACTATTTCCAGTTTTCACACCATATTCATGCCAATGGAGGGATTGCGCTTTAGGTGAAATATTGATATATTTGGGGAATATTATAATGCCAATTATCTGATTTTATGATTTATATTCTATATATTTCATGTTTAGAATACTCTCAGGTTGAATTACTCAAAATGATTCATGCAAAAAATGTTGAACAATGAAGAAATAGTGTCATTTCCCCACTATCTTGTTGTGAACCATTGTAATGCTCATGATTTTAAATTGGGAGAGTAGTTAACTTTATATTTCTGATTGTAATCAGTTAAATATTATATTTTATTCATTCTTAGAAATTTTCAAGTCTAAATTCCCAATATTTGTATGTCAAAACGACTTTTAATGAGAAAACAATGACCATTTCCACTCTATGTTGATATATGCCATGGTAATGCTTATTATTTCGAATGGAGGAATGTATCTCTAATAAATGTATGATGGATGGAATTTAATTAATATTTATTTAAATTCTCATGTTCAGTGATTAATCATTAGAATCCATTTTACTCATTTTAATTGCATTGGGAGAAGATTTGATGCCTTTCCTCAAGGGTCGAAATTATGATTTGGGAGATGTTTTGGAAAGAGTCATAACAGCATGTATAAACTGAAACATGATGCATATGAGAATTTAAAAATGTCCCTTACACATCCCCATCCTCTGTTCATAAATTTGAGTGACTTTGGGATCATTTGAGAAGCCATTTCTAACAATTACCCAAGGGGAATTGGAGCCCCAATTTGCTAGTAAAGACTCCTACTTTTAACAGAAAATTAAAAAAGAAACAGAATTAATTTTGGGGTCATAAACATCCATGAACATAATATTTAAGTTCTAATATCTGTCATGTACCTTATGAGAAAATTTTGGAGCATTTGGGTCAATTTGGAGGTCTAGACATCAAAACTAGTTAAGGTCGAAATTGGGGGAAAAGTTCAAAAATTGGTCATTTAATAAAATTTCAAAAAGGGGACATTACATTGAATGGGTGATGATTCATAGATCCAATAAAAGGGGATTTTCAGTATTGATCTTGAATATGGGTATTTCAATAATGTATTGTTTGTACCATACTTAGAAGCAAACCTACTATCAGTGCACCAAATGAATCACACTAGTGAAGCCAAGAGAGTAACATTTACTCCAGACACAGTGGAGATAGATGAAATATCTACCAACAAGGTGGTGCCTTTGATATTTTCTCATTTCCATCCCTAGTCTAGAGGGAAATCACTACCGTTTCATGCCAATGAGACCAGCAAGTTGTGGCATGAGAGGTTTGGCCATATGAACTACAAATACCTCCAAGAATTGAACAAATAAAGCATGGTGGAAGGGATACCTCCTATAAAATCCTCCAATGGTGCATGCATTGATTGTGTGGTTGGAAAATATCCAGAGTGTAGCTATGAGAAAGGGAAAGAAAGGACAGCTACTTAAGTGCTTGGATTGGTGCATTCAGATCTTGTTAGACCTCTCCCTACACCTTCATATGGAGGATAAAGGTATGTGTTGACCTTCACAGATGATTTATCAAGGTTTTGTTGGGTTTACTTTCTCAAAATCAAATCTAAAGTTTTTGAGACTCTCAAGGTTTGGAAAGCCCTGGTTGAGAATCAGTGTGGGAACAAGATCAACGTCCTTCAGATTGATAATGGTAAAGAGTATGTGAAAAATAATTTTCATAACCTTTGTGAATAATGTGGGATCCAAATGTAGCATTTGGTCCCCTAGACACCACAACAAAATGGTGTGGTGGAGAGGAAAAATAGGGTACTCAAGGAGATGGCAACCTGTATGGTTGAAGCCAAGTATTTGAATCCTAAGCTATGGGATGAAGCCATTAACTGTGTTGAATACATTCAAAAAAGGGCCATTCACAGATAAGTAGATGAAAAAATACCATATGAGGCTTGGTTTGGTCACAAGACAAATATTTCACATTTCAGGATTTTTGGCTCAAGGACTTGGGCTAGAATTCCTCCAGAAAAGAGAAAATCCTTGCAGACCCCAATAAAGGAGTGCATCATGGTGGGATATGCTGAATATACAAAGGAACAAAAGCTCTTTGATTGCTTAACTCAAATTAATTTCATAGAAATAAGTGTGCAATTCGAAGAAGAAGTATTTCTATATTTTGAACTAGCATCGACGGAATGCTCATCTCCTCCACCACAAAATGATGTAAGTGATGAATATTTTTTTGATATTTCTGATATTTATAATTCTGATATGGATGAAGATGATGTTCATGATCATGTCTCACCCATTCGTCCCAAAATGGGAAGAAAAATCTATAGAAGCAGCTGGGGATTTAGCTTGCAATCCACTAGATCCTAGGAAGACTAAATCACAATTTCACAATGCTTTCTTTGAAAGTGAAGTTTCTCTTGATGAGAAATGATTCCTAATGGTTTTATCTGATATTAAATCATATCAGGAAGCATCAATTAACCCAATATGTAAAACAACCATGCAACAATAGTTCAACTCTCTACAGGAAAATGAGACTTGGGAATTGGTTCCTTTGGCCCCCAAGAGGAAGCTAGTGCAATACAAATGGGTCTATAGGACAATAGTTGCTACTGATGGGTCTGATAGAAAGTATAAGGCCATATTGGTTTCCAAATGCTTCTCTCAATTTCGAGGAGTGGACTATACAGAGACATTTGCACCGGTTGTAAAGATGGACTCTATCAGGCTAGTTTTAGCCATTGCTGCATTGAAGCACTGGAAGGTTCACGACATGGATGTCAAAAGTGAATTTATTCATGGTTATCTAAAGAGGAGATATATATACATCAACCTAAGGTTTTCCAAGAGGATCCTTCTCTTGTATGCAGGTTAAAAAAGTCTCTCTATGGCCTCAAGCAATCCCTAAGGGCTTGGTATGCCAAGATGGACCAATTTATGATATCACTTGGATTTGAAAGATAGAAATCTGATCCTAATGTTTATTAGCAGCATATTTGTGATGTATTTCAGGTTAATTTTTGTGAAAGGTTAATTATCACTTACCTCTTCCATGGATTACCAAAAACTTGATAAGGTAAACAATTTCTTGTTATGTTTCCCTCTTCTCATTACCATACCTCTTTTGACACTATATTAGCACATTAGTAATTAATTGAACTTATAGCACTTATTATGCAAACATAGGAAACCCTTTCTTGCATAAGGTTCCTCAATCTAATCAACAGTCCTTTACCTGTCATATTTTAAAAAAAATGAACATATCTCCTACTACCAACACTATCCATTCATGGATGCCTCCACTACCATTAGTCTGATTGATATTCTTGGCACTGCAATAGTTGGGGAATACATATAGAGGTTGTTTCCTTTGTTATTATCCTTATTATCCAAATAATGAATAGTATTATATATAAAATCCTTTTGACATTTTTACAATAGATTTTCATGGAATACCATCAAATAGTGCATTATATTTTTAGTTACTCATCCAACAATGCTAATGCAACCAAATAAAGAATACAAATGTCTTCAATCCCCAAAATCCTCATTGTATTGCACATACATTCCCTATAAAGGTGTTTAAATGCGGGAGCAAGTAATAAAAGAAAGAGGGCCTTCAAAGTCACTGCTATCCTGCAATGTCTCTTACGATATTTCCATTTTCATTCCATCGTGCATACTCTCGATGCTTTCAATTAAGACCCTAACCAATGAAAATACCATACATTTGTACACCAGCAACTACTCATTTTGTTTCCACAAATGGGAAGGTTTGGAACATTATGAAGTATTCGTATAAGCAATTTAATATGCAGAAAAACTTCCAAGGATTTAAATATTGGTTTCCAGCTTTAAGAGAGATTATGTAGTGTTCAGTGACATTCAGTACAAATGTCTCTTGTGGAGTTAATATATACCTCAAATTTTTTCTAGTGTATCTCTATATAATATCAGTGTCTTTTGGAACTCTCACATGAATTTGTAGCTTACATTGATTTAGATTTTCTCTCCCCAACCTTTAGTTGTTTTCCTTTAAACCCTAGCGAACCCCTTGAAAACCTAGATCGATTCAAGGTTCAATACTAAAATATCATCAAATCTAAAAAGATGTTTGCAAACGTATTTACGAAGAAAATATCGAGCTAGAATTCAGGAAGTTCTAAATATGGTGATGAGATTCGTCTTTTCTTTCATGTTTGTTTTATTTATAAATATGGTGATGTTTCTTTTCCAAAAAACAAATTTAGTTTGTTAGGATGATAAATGATATATTTCTATTTTTTTCAAACATTTTTATTTGTAGTATGATCATTTTAGTATGCATTTTTTTATCATGTTACGTTTTGGTATGCCTCAATAGATTTTCCAATTGTTTCTATTGATCAAAATAAAGATGTTGCAAATCTAATGAAGAATCAACCCCTTTTAAGTACTTGATGGAATATATGAATAATCTATGCCTTAACCACTTTCAGGTACTTCATTGTTACTTTCGTATAGCATTATCACACTTATATTGCAAAAAACCTATCCAATTTAACAAGGACTGGTTTTCTATCTACCACTCACATTAAAAAATAGTACATTGACATCAAGGACAATTTTCATGTTTTCTTATCTAAGTCTAAGAGAATAAATTTTGATTGCTTTATATGTTTCATCTTCTAGGCCTAAGAGTGTAATGTTCTATTCAATTCTATAATTGATCACCGTTTTCAAGAATAGAAAACTCATTGTTTTTTTTCCAAAATGAACAGGTAATACCTATGTAGATAATTCAGATCAAATTTAGTGAATATAATTATAAGACTATAATTTCCTAAGTGCTATTCATACAAAGAGGTTGCAAATCCTTGATATTGAAAGTTCACTTCTACAACACATTTTTTATAAGTAGGATTTATGAATACATGGCTAGCACTTGCCAAATTATATTTAATTTATCAACTCTAAAGAATATATGTTATTTAGTTCATGGTACTTTTTTGTAGATGCATACACTTATTCCAGTTTAGTTGTAGCGTTTTCTTATTTATTCACTTTGTGGGAGCATGTTTCAGAAATTGCATTCATTAACATGCCTATATTTAGCTTGTATCTCCATATATATGTCTTTGCTATTGGGTTTAATTTCATTAGTTTTTTCATTTTGAGTGTAATTACTCTTTCTTTTTGTAAAACAAACTTAATAATTCCAAGAACAAAGTACATATTTGTTATTTAGTTCACGGTACTTTTTTATATATGCATACGATTTTTCTAGTTCGGATGTAGAAGTTTGTTTTTTATTTAGTTTGTGGGACCATGTTTCAAAATTTGCATTCTGAATCATGGGTTTATGTTGACTCATTTTTTATTATGAGAGTAATTACTTTTTCTTTTTGTAAAATCACATTTTTTTATTCCAAGAACAAATTTTATTCAAGTATTTCATATTGCATTTTATGTTTTGATGTTTGATTGCAATTCTAATATAATTTATTTCTCTCCGGGTATCAAAGAACAAGTAGAATTTATTCACATGTGTTTGCTTTTATCAATACGTCTTTCTTGTGCAGTTCCTCCAATCAACTATGCACATCTATCTCCAAGTCAGCTGCAACAATTTCTCAAAGCAAAGGATTCAAAAACAACTTTACAATTTACAAAAGGGAAAGGGTGATTTCCATTTCATAGCATGAGGATACAATCTTTATGTACATGAACTCCTTATGATGGCCTGAAATGTTTCCAACACCATATTTTTATGTTGAATCCTACACGGGGTTATTATTGTTCATTTCATACTTTGATTCGTGTCAAACATGTTTTTACATTTTATAGTTGTTACACCATCAATTATAACATCACATTGGAGTCTTGTTTATTACGAGATTAGTTTCTGCCAGGTAATGCCAAACTGTGATGTGATGTTCATTGTTTAGACCAACTCGCATTGCTCTCTTTTTGAAAAGCAAAGATAACTCATACTTGTTATTTTGTAAAAGTGTTGAATTCAATAAACATGTTATATATTCCGATTTGGATTGTTCTCTAAATTCTAGTGTTGCATTTATCATTCATCTTTTTATTTTAACAAAAATGTTTTTATAACATAAATACCTCTTTACATATATCTAATATTTTTATTTATGTATAAATACAGAATCTCTATTTTTATTTACATAAATATGGGATCTCTACTCATATTTTTCCATATTAGAGTTTCTATATTATGTGTATATATCAAATCTCACTCATATAAAAAGATATATTTGTATTTTGAATAATATATTTATATAAATCTATATAAAACTTAATTATCACAAATTTTATTATTTAAAAAAATGAAAATTATTGTATATTATATTTATTATAACAAAATTTAACATTTAAAAAAATGAAAATTATACTGTATCATATTTTTAAACACTATCTATCTATAAAATAAAATTTTAATATTATTAAACAAATAATTCACAATTTTCAGCCACCTCTAAACCCTTCTTTTATATGATTTTGATTATTATTATTATTAAAATGTCCTTCTACGAAGACATATAAGTTGAAACAACTAGTCTCTTTTTGTTGTGATATCTAATATATTTAGATGCTATAGATTAAGAAATAACATTATTAGAACATTGAAACTATGTCATGACTTGTGTAATGTGACGGTGCCGAATGTTTCATACTATCCACATAAGCATGATGTAAAGCTAAGCGATTCAACCATGCATGAAATTGATTAAAAAAAGGCCATTTATTCATGATTACACTGTACACTATGTGATAAGTGTCATACAAAAAAAAGTGTACGCCACTTTGAAACCTACTGTCACCAAATCACCACCTCCCCAGGTTAAGCTGGTACTGGCTGTTGCACCAGGAGCTGCTGAACCAGGTGCTGAAGCATGAGTGTTTTGTATAATTGAGTGTAATGTGATAAGTGCCAAAAAGTACAAAAAGCCTGATGTAACGAAATGTGATTCAACGGTACACGAGATTTATTAAAAATGACAATACATGAATCATTCAACTGTCTACCAGTCCTTCCACATCAAGGAACATAGGATTCTACTACATCGTTCTTTGGGCAAGGCAGATTATGATGGAATTGAACTTTGTCATGAAAATCGTTTTCTTTGTCTAGACATATTTATCGAAATTTATAAAAGAGAACTATTTATAAGATCATAAAAATAGTGAAGGTGAATTAGTAAACTATAGTTTTATATTAATTTATTTAAGAGTGAATATCTAATAGGAAAATAAAATTGAATAAAACTTAATTTTATATAAATGTCATTTTAAAAAAAACAATGCTTCAATATATAAATTAATTAATTGTAATTGATTATAATTTTACTCAAGTTGGAAAAAAAAAAATTAAAACTTAAACAAATGTGTTTAAAAAAATCATATTTTATATTTGAAATAAACAATATTTAGATGTGTTTTGATTGTGCGTTTAAGGAATGCTGAATTATTATTAATATTATTGGTTGATTTCATGAATCCAAAGTTGACTTCAATACAATGTTCCACCTTGTAACATCCCAAAATCTTAAGGTAATTTGAAGGGAAATGGAATAATTTTTTTTAAAACAATATATAATAAACCATTAAGTTACTTCCAATCCTTATTGAATCATTATAGGTATCTTCCAATAAATTGCATTTCTTATACATAAGAGACATTGAATCAATCTAATTATTATGTTTTTAACTAAGTAGTCATACAAGTGTTCCTTATTAAAATTTCATTCAAAGAAACCCAAAAGGTTAAAACCCTTCATCTACATTACATGATAAATCATTAGGAAAAAACAAGTTCCATACAAGTGTTCTTTTCGAAAATTTCATTCAAACAAACCCAAAAGGTTAAAACCCTTCATCTACATTACATGATAAATCATTGGGAAAATACAAGTTCAAGATGGACATATAGTCTATTTTTATTTGATTGAGCAAATGACAAGTAAGACTACTTTTTCACTACAATAGTCTGTTGCACTAATATATTATCTCTTACTTTATGTAGAGTTTCCTCCAAAATGTAATCAAATCAAAATAATGTCATCTTAGTGAAAATAAGATTATAATAATAACATGGTCAACTTCATATAATCATCCTAAATGATTTCAATCTCAATTAAGATAATAAATCATTGCCCTTAAACTATCTATTAATCAAATAGTATGAGTCTATTTTAACTTCCTTAGAAAGGTCCTCACATGAATCATATGTAACACACCTGAAAATTGTAAATAATTTTTTTTTACATGCATTACTTCTATAATTACCTAGCATATTTATGTGTCTTACTTCTTCTATTTTTAATATATGTTTCTTGATGGTTATGGCAAGTTTTGCTGACGATTACAATGGCTAGATCCTTTTGGAGACTTCAATCATGTCTACACAGGTGATGTACTTTATTTATACCTGTTATTTATTATTTTATCTTTATACTAGGCTGAAACTTACCCTAAGGCATCGGAGACTAATCATGGTCTTGACCTGGGCCCATGATTTGCATTATACTTTTTAAAGGCATGGGCCTTACCATAGTTTATATTATGGCGTGTAAACACCTTCCCTTAAGCATGGGAAGCTTAGGGTTTTTACAGTGTATGTTTCCCCCATACGGTGACCTCTTATTATCAATACAAGTGAGGGTTTAAAAAGTACTTTACAATGGCATATCCTACATGATTTGGCCAAATGCATTTCTTGGTGGTCATTGATGTTCATGGTGTAAATACTATATCATATGGTTTTACAATGATTTAAAGATTACAATGCATAAACCCAAACTATGCTTGCAATAAAGTTTTAATGTGTTTATGCTATGATTATAAAATATTTCGATGACCTTGGTCTAACCTAGCACTAAGGTGATAGAATGAATCATTGAAATGTTTTTTCGATGGTTGCAAGCTGCAGAGGGATAAGGGTACTATGGAGGAGATGACCCCTGGCTCTCACTTCCAAGTGCTAAGGTAAAGGTTTAAAACCTCTTCAAGTTCAATAGTTGGTTTAAGGGTGTGTACAAGAAGTTGAGGGTCTCTTTTGGCACGTTAGATGCAATACAAAACTGAAAAAATAAGCATCCATCAACTTGCATGGATATTTTGAGACACCTACACAATGAATCTTGCGATTAGTAAAGAACAAGAAATGTAGGAAATTGAATGACCTTTCCAAATATATATATATTTTCTATTGAAAATGTTGTTAACTATTTAAAGTTAGATAAATTTTAACGGGCACTTTTTTATTTTTTGGACAAAGTATAAGGTATATGTTTTTGTGGGTGTAGCGTCTGAGTGTCTAAATGATGGAATAAACTTACGAAAACTGGTATACATATAGAGAACATATAGGACTAGTGCACGACTATTTTTCCAATAATAAAAATAAATTTTTTAATTTTTTTTTAATTATCTAAGAGATCAAACCTCGAAAACGGTACGTCAATTGTGGGTGCAACATTTGAATGTCTTAATGCAATTATTTGGAAATGGGTTTTTTATAGCATGTATAGGTTGGTGTTCTTTAGTGCACCAAATAATTTTTTTTTTAAATGGTTGAGAAATGAAAGAGATATGGACGAAACACTACCAGCGTTTTTTTTTACTTGAGGAGTGATGACAGAAGATAAATAAGAAAAAAATAGAAAAAATTATGTATTCTTGTTAAAATTGACATATTTAGAATATGCAAAAAAAACCATATATGTTTCTAAAATCTCATAAAAAATGGAGGTGTGCAGCATAATCAGACGAACCGCTAAACACGAGCATATTGAAAATATGCATATAATGCTGAATTTGCCATGGTTTATCATACTCCAAGGCACATGCATGTTGAATCCAAAGCAAAGTACAAAGCAAACACATAGGAATAGGAATTCCATGAAAGCATGGGTGGAGGCTCGGCCTTATCATTTGGAGGGAATAAATTTTGAATTAACCAATACGCGAGCGTGATTTAACTATACAAAATGCATGCACGTTATATAGAAACAAAACGTGAGTGCGTTATGTGCATACAAATCGCGTGCACGTTTGTTAAAACCAAAAATAGCGTTCATCATCATTTTCATCTTCTTC
>LPNX010112276.1:0-21317 GCA_001517045.1 Pseudotsuga menziesii | reverse complement strand
ATCATCAACATCATCCTCATCATCATCCTCACCATCAACATCATGAACATCATCATCATCACCATCAACATCATGGACATCATCATCATCATCCTCACCAGCACCATCAACATCATCACCATCAACATCATGAACACCATCAACATCATCATCATCATCCTCATCGTGAACATCATGAACATCATCATCATCATCCTCACCATCAACATCATGAACATCATCATTCATCATCATCATCATCCTCATCACCATCATCACCATCAACATCACGAACATCATCATCATCATGCTCATCATCACATCATGAACAATCATCGTCATCACCTTCATCATCATCACCTTCATCATCATCATCATCCTCACCATCATCATCATCATCACCATCACCATCATCAACATCATCCTCATCATCCTCATCATCATCCTCACCATCAACATTATCAACATCATCCTCATCATCATCATCATCATCCTCACCTTCATCATCATCATCACCATCAACATCATCAACATCATCCTCATCATCATCCTCACCATCAACATTATGAACATCATCATCAACACCATCAACATCATGAACATCATCATCACCATCACCATCAACATCACGAACATCATCATCATCATGCTCATCCTCATAATCATCCTCATCAACATCATCATCATCATCATCATTCATCATCAACATCAACATCGTGAACATCATCATCATCATCCTCATCATCATCACCATCAACATCATCAACATCATCATCATCATCCTCATCATCATCCTCATCATCATCACCATCAACATCATCAACATCATCATCATCATCCTCATCATCATCCTCATCATCATCATCATCAACATGATCATCATCGTCATTATCTTCATCATCATCATCATCATCACCATGATCATTGATCATCAATCATCATCATCAACATCGCCATGTTCATCATCATCAACATCATGATCGTCATCATCTTCATCATCGTCATCATCATTCATCATCATTCATCATCACCATCAACATTGTGAACATCATCATCATCATCATCACCATCAACATCATCAACATCATCATCATCATCCTCATCATCATCATCATCATGAACATCATCATCATCCTCATCATCATCATCACCATCAACATCATGAACATCATCATCACCATCAACATCATGAACATCATCATCATCATCCTCATCATCATCCTCATCATCATCATTCATCATCACCATCAACATCGTGAACAACATCGTCATCATTCTCATCATCATCACCATCAACATCATCATCATCATCCTCATCATCAACATCATGAACATCCTCATCATCCTCATCATCCTCATCACCATCAACATCATGAACATCATCATCATCATCATCATCATCATCATCATCATCATCATCAGTCATCATGCCCATCAACATCGTGAACATCATCATCATCGTCCTCATCATCATCACCATCAACATCATCCTCATCATCAACATCATGAACATCATGAACATCATCATCATCCTCATCACCATCAACATCATCATCATCATCATCATCCTCCTCCTCCTCCTCATCATCATCACCTTCATCATCATCGTCATCCTCATCATCATGATCATGATCATCATCACCATCAACATCATGAGCATCATCATCACCTTCCTCATCGTCATCCTCATCCTCATCATCATCATCACCTTGAACACCATCATCATCATCATCATGAACATGATCATCATCATCACTATCAACATCGTGAACATCATCATCATCACCATCAACATCATGAACATCATCATCATCCTCCTCCTCCTCATCATCACCATCAACATCATGAACATCATCATCATCATCCTCATCATCAACATCATGAACATCATGAACATGCTCATCATCCTCATCACCATCAACGTCATGGACATCATCATCATCATCATCATCATCCTCATCATCATCACTTTCAACATCATCCTCATCATCCTCATCATCAACATCATGAACATCATCATCATCATCCTCCTCATCATCAACATCATCATCATTATCCTCCTCATCATCATCACCATCAACATCATGAACATCATCATGATCATCCTGATCATCAACATCATGAACATCATGAACATCCTCATCATCCTCATCACCATCAACGTCATGAACATCATCATCATCATCATCATCATCATCATCATCATCATCATCATCACTATGAACATCATCATCATCATCCTCATCATCAGTCATCATGCCCATCAACATCGTGAACATCATCATCATCATCCTCGTCATCATCACTATGAACATCATCATCATCATCCTCATCATCAACATCATGAACATCATGAACATCCTCCTCCTCATCATCAAAATCAACATCATCATCATCCTCCTCATCATCATCACCATCAACATCATGAACATCATCATCATCATCCTCATCATCAACATCATGAACATCATCATCATCATCCTCATCATCAACATCATGAACATCCTCATCATCCTCATCACCATCAACGTCATGAACATCATGATCATCATCATGATCATCATCATCATCATCAGTCATCATGCCCATCAACATCGTGAACATCATCATCATCACCCTCATCATCATCACTATCAACATCATCATCATCATCCTCATCATCAACATCATGAACATCATGAACATCATCCTCCTCATCATCAACATCAACATCATCATGAACATCATCATCATCATCCTCCTCATCATCATCACCATCAACATCATGAACATCATGAACATCATCCTCCTCATCATCAACATCAACATCATCATGAACATCATCATCATCATCCTCCTCATCATCATCACCATCAACATCATGACCATCATCATCATCATCCTGATCATGAACATCATGAACATCCTCATCATCCTCATCACCATCAACGTCATGAACATCATCATCATCATCATCAGTCAGTCATCATGCCCATCAACATCGTGAACATCATCATCATCATCCTCATCATCATCACTATCAACATCATCATCATCATCCTCATCATCAACATCATGAACATCATGGACATCATCCTCATCCTCATCAACATCAACATCATCATGAACATCATCATCATCCTCCTCCTCATCATCATCACCATCAACATCATGAACATCATCATCATCCTCCTCCTCATCATCATCACCATCAACATCATGAACATCATCATCATCATCCTCATCATCAACATCATGAACATCATGAGCATCCTCACCATCCTCATCACCATCAACGTCATGAACATCGCCACCATCATCATCAGTCATCATCGCCATCAACATCGTGAACATCATCATCATCATCACTATTAACATCATCATCATCATCCTCATCATCAACATCATGAACACCATGAACATCATCCTCATCCTCATCACCATCAACATCATCATGAACATCATCATCATCATCCTCCATATCATCATCACCATGAACATCATGAACATCATGAACATCATGAACATCCTCATCATCCTCATCACCATCAACGTCATGAACATCATCATCATCATCATCATCATCATCATCATTAGTGATCATGCCCATCAACATCGTGAACATCATCATCATTATCAACATCATCATCCTCATCATCAACATCATGAACATCATAAACATCATCATCATCCTCATCACCATCAACATCATCATCATCATCATCATCCTCCTTCTCCTCCTTATCATCACCATCAACATCATGAACATCATCATCATCATCCTCATCATCAACATCATGAACATCATGAACATCCTCATCATCCTCATCACCATCAACATCATGAACATCATGAACATCCTCATCATCCTCATCACCATCAATGTCATGAACATCATCATCATCATCATCATCATCATCATCATCATCAGTCATCATGCCCATCGACATCGTGAACATCATCGTCATCATCCTCATCATCATCACTATCAACATCATCACCATCATCCTCATCATCATCACTATCAACATCATCATCATCATCCTCATCATCATCACTATCAACATCATCATCATCATCCTCATCATGAACATCATCATCATCCTCAACAACATCATCATCATCATCATCATCATCATCATAATCATCCTCCTCCTCCTCATCACCATCAACATCATGAACATCATCATCATCATCCTCATCATCAACATCATGAACATCATGAACATTATTTCACTAGTTTAGTTGTGTAGGTTGTGTAGGTTGTGTAGTTTAGTTGTGTAGGTTCACTAGTTTAGTTTAGTTTAGTTATGATGTAATGGTTGATCCATTTATTATAACATCTTAAGTATAATTTAATTAGAAAATATATAAATGAATAAATTTTTATAAATAAATTGAGATCTAAGTTTAAATTTTTATGTAACATAAAAAAAAATTTAGTAAACAAAATAATAAATTTGATTTATTAAACTATATAAATATAGTTTACACCACTTTATAAAATAAACACTTTATATTATATTTCAGCATTACACAAATAAATTACACCATTCTTTGTATGTATTATCAATTGCACACTTCTTTCAATGCAACCACAGGAAAGGAGCTAGACACTATTCCAAAACACTAAACATAGTTATTCATTATCTTTATTTGATAACTACTCACTATTCATTATGGCATACACAAACATCCACACAAAATATAACATAGCGTAACCATACTTGTATCATGAGAATGGCTTTGACAATTATCAAAATAGACTACCAAAGTAAAGGCATCAAGACTATATCTTATGGCCACACTTATTAACTTTGCCACTTATTACGTGCATTCATTTTCACTAGTTTAATAAAAAAGTGTTTCATATTATTTCATTTATAATTAATCTCGTTTAGCCGTGCACCCACCCTATTAATTGTGATTGACAATATCGCGTGCGCGTTTTGGCTATATAAATCGCGTGCCCATGTATTGCACTTAGTTTTATTAAATTAAACTTGAGCATTGACTTAACTTGTAATTTAATGAATCCAAACTCACAATTTTTAATTAGATATATCCAATTGGTGTGCAAGTAGTGAGTTCATTGAAACCTTGAAATACATTGTATTGCACTTATATTTATTAAATTACACGAGCAAGAAATTTGACTTTAGTGTGCATGTATTGAGATCATTGAAACCTTTAAATATAATAGTTTTTTCTTTTGACATAGTGCATTCATAAGTAATAGATAATCCTCACAAATCAATACAATAGATTGACACAGGAACATGTGGAAACCAAAGAACAAATTCAAAGTGAAATGTATCATTCATTTATAACTGAAATGTCAATTATGTACATGTCTCCAAAAGTACATATATATCCAAAAGTATCGAAGAGTACATATATATCAAAAGTAACCAGAAGTACATGTCTCTCCACAACTATCCAAGACTATCCAAGCCACATGTACATGTATCCAAAACTATTCAAGCCACATGTACATGTAAGTGAAATGTCAATGTACATATCTCCAAAAGTACATGTATCCAAAACTGTCCAAGCCACATGTACATATGTATCGATATGTACATATCCCATAAGACACATCAAAACTCAAGCTTCCTCTTGTTCTTTCTTGAGGGTGATCCTGTTGGCTCAACTATAGGACCAGTGTGCATCTCTAGATCTTGCAAATTAAATATCAATTGTTAAATTCAATTAACTATGTACTAATACATTAGCTCAATAAAATACCATATCTAAATTAACTCAAAAATTATGAAAATATTAATGGACATTGCATGAAACAATTGTTCATTAATCGACATCTCACCTTAGGGGATTGTGTTTCTTGTGTAGCAGATGGAGCTGTTGGTTGAACATGAAT
Source organism: Pseudotsuga menziesii (assembly GCA_001517045.1). Taxonomy (NCBI): domain Eukaryota; kingdom Viridiplantae; phylum Streptophyta; class Pinopsida; order Pinales; family Pinaceae; genus Pseudotsuga; species Pseudotsuga menziesii. The sequence continues at coordinate 15,478 of LPNX010112276.1, read as the reverse complement.
GATGGTTGCATCCATGGTCGAACCAGAGGGGGCAGGACCTAGTGGTGGTGGTGGTGGTGGTGGCTACAATCACCAAATATTGAAATAGTTAGAAATGTTCATGAATAAACAATAGACAACAATAACACACTATATCTATATCATGTTCAAATAGTTGCACCTCTGTGTGACTTTTTGCCATTGTAGATGGAGCACTGACTACTGCATCAACCATCCCTGCAAGGTTTTCAACAGTAACCTCTTGCTCTTGATGTAGTAAACATGCAAATCAAACATTAACAAAATATTTTATGCACTGGATTTCAAGTTAACCAAGAAATATCATCGAAGGATATACAAATTACCATGGTATCAGTATCTCCATGGTCACGGACAACTTCACTCTTTCTAAGAGTAGGCCATCTCATATACACTTGACCCTTGTTCACATATGGCCTATGGGGAGATACAACTCCAAGATATGGTCCAGGTGTTTCGATACCAGCCTATAGTCAACAAGAGTTCATGTAGCTAGACATGGATGATTCAACGAACATACATGTATTTAAAAAATGACATTTTTTAAATGTTTAAAATGTTTACCTCCATCACTGCTTCCCCTCGTGTAGGATCTGACATCTGCCCAGATATTTCCTCGGTCGATACGACCATGGATCCTACCTCCATCGCTGCTTTCCCCCGTGAAGGATCCAGCATCTGCAAGTTTAATAATTGTAAATATTAGACCGTAGATAACATTAGTGAACTAACATGTATAGTATGTGGAAATTAACAATTTAACAAGTATTAAAAAACTGAAATTTTAAAATGTTTACCTCGGTGTGAGATACGGGATCAGTGGATGGAATGTCCTGCCCCTGTGTAGAGTGTGGAACATGATACTCTGGGGCGTCACTGCCGGCATAAAGCATCAACTACAAGTTCAAAAAATTAATATATTAGCTCAAACTATACATATGTGTACAAAGAGGAAAATAAATGAAGAATTTATTACAATTAACCATATACATACATCACTCAAAAACCCACTGAAGACAACATCTGACGAAAGACCATAGCATGGACGACCACACGATGTGCACTTGTGAGGCTCAAAAGTAGGCTGGGAATGTGCTGATGGTGCTGCACTAGTAGATGGTTTTGCACTAGTGGGTGGTACTGCACTAGAAGATGGTCTTGCACCATGAGGACCTGGTGTATGTACCACACCAGGGACATATGTCTCTTCCTCACCCATATGTTGAACCATAGTGCTATAGCGAACAACGGCCTGTGGCAAAATCAAAAATGCCTCACGTGTCTGTGGAATAACATGATGTACAGGTGGGACATCTGGCCCAGGCAACTGCCTGCGAGGTGTAGGGATAGAGCAATCAATGTCTCGAAGCCTGGCATTGGGTCGGTTTTGGGACATCCCCCCACCGATCCCCTGAAACTGCAATATATCAAAATAGTTTCCGTGTTTTCCCAACACGAACTCTGCATACATATTCCGAAGGAAGTACAACGGGATTTCCCTGTTGTTGTGTGGTGGCATATCAAAAACCATATACCATCTGTCCATCCAGTTATCAACAAATGGTTGATATGTGCACCACTCGATAGAGATATGTGGCCTATTTGCATTTGGGATTTCCCCCGTGCGAGGGTCCTTAAACAATGAAAATATATGCTCTTTGGTGATTTTCAACTTTTTTATTGCATTGTAGCTAAGCTTATCAGCGTACTCACGTATTTTTCTTTCTCTATATGAAGTAATATCATATAGTATGTTGTTTGACAATGTGATGGTCTCAAAAATTGCATCCAAAGTGGATGCAAGTGAACGTCGAATTCTGTCACCACCACTAAAAGCAGTACTCAACCCTCTCAACTGGGCAAGCTCAATCAATATTTCCGCATTGGGGTCCATAGCCGCAACTGCAATAAAAAAATCAATAAGAAAATAATTAGAAACGTATACATGGTATATAATGACATCTCTTCAAAATTGAAAATGTAAATGCATCTAAATCCAATTATCTTCAGAACATCCAACCATCACATAGACCTATATAATAGTAAATAAAATGTCACCACATAACTAATTCAAAAGCATAAGCTAGATAACAAAAATTTGCGAAAAACAATCAAAATAAACTGTGTTTAACATGCCTTTGTAATAAGTGGGTTGCTACCAACAAGTATATATTATCATTTAAAATAATATGCATAACAAAATATGAAAAACTAACTTAAGCACAAGTCCAATTTTGTCTACAACAAACCAATCACATACATATATAGTGTTTACCTAATAAAATATCATGGGCTTTACTCAAAACATCATGACATTATAAATGTAAAACATATCAAAATAAACTTAAACAACATGATGTGCAATAACTCTAAATGAATTTTGCTAACTACTCATTCAATCATGTCAAATTTTGATAACATAAGTAATCTGAAACCTTCTTCAATTATGATTGCAACCTACAAATATTATCCATATATAATACAATTCATATACTAAATGTAAAACCCACTTCATCTCTTCAAAATTCAAACTAAATCTAATTAAAAATCAAGCTCAGGTCATAACATTGGTTATATTGATTTTTTCAAAAAATATGGTGAATACACCATGTAACATCTAAAAAACACCAATCATTTCATACCAAGGTGAATACACCATGTAACATCTAGAAACACCAACAATTTCATACAAGGGTGAGTTCATGTTGGAACAAGGAATGCCAATAGAAAATCAACCAATGGTGTGGGTGTGAGACCTCAAGTGAAATCATAAGACACTATTTAAATTTAACATTAGGTTGTAATAAAGTGAAACTCAATTCAATGTTCAATGTATTTATACTGATAGTTTAGTTCTTGGATTTGAACCTGAGATTTGTTCAAATAATAGAAATTTCCATCTTTTCACCACATTCTTCAATCTCTTCTACTAGGTGTATAAGGTAATGCTCTTGAGAATTAAAAAAGATAGGAGGGAAGTGCATTTGAATATCACACATCTAAAGTCATACAATTATAGGGTAAAAATTGACCAAAAAAAATGCATTGGGTGATTGAATTACCTTGTTGGATGACAATGCATGAGTGAAATCTCCTCCCCTCAACCTGAATCAGCTCCTGCAACAATCCCAAGCAGTGGTCTCTCTCCAAACGCTCCAATGGCCCGTCGAATTCGCGTTCCTGATTGTGAAAATGGGCTGTGGGTTCGAGACTGTGTATTTAATTTTTTTTTTATGATTTACAAATCGCGTACGCGTTTTATAACTACATATCGCGAGCGCGTTTTGTAGTTATATAACGCGTACGTGATTTGTCTTCCTATCCTACATGTTCCATGACATGTCAGGCTCGGGTTGAACCATACCAAGTGCTATGTTAGGCTCGGGTTGATGTATTTTTTGGTAACATGATGTTGTTTTTGAAAACTAGGATTGCATCTTAAAGGTCCCTCATCTTCTTGCACTGACCCTTAAAAGAAATTACAATGTTTTGTGTTCCTACTGTAAATGAATAATTTGTAGGTTTCGGCACTAGAGAGGGAGGTGACAGGGTCACGTCCTCCCAGGCCCACATTTCTAAATGCCCAGGTAAACTTCCTTCTCATCCTTAATAAAATTTCCTTTTATCAATATTTAGACTTCGGTCAAAACATGCAGTTTAATACTCTTGTCTTGTTGGTCACAGGTGAAGCCAAATATGAGCATGGGAACAAGGGTGATGGCCACCGCTACAAACAAGATAAGTTTTCCTAAAGAAATGTGATGTTGTGACTGGAAACCCTTAGGGTTTAACTTGTAATGAAGATACCTTATGACCATTCTGCCTCTGTGATTAACGTAGTTGTAAATATTGTATTTAGATTTCTTGTATAAGCTTCTGAAAGAATGAATGACTCCACCCTATGGTCTGTCTGATTCTTGTTAAGAGTTTAAGCCTGTGCAATACCTAATTTGAAACAAGACATCCCTCCTCGATGGTCTTACATCCGTAAGGATAGTGGCTAATAAAATCAATGTTTTTTTATTTGATAATTTTGTTGTGATGATTCCCTTCTATATCGTGGATGTAAACTTTGTGTAAATTGATGGTAGCAATTGAATGGGCTTACGACCATCTTGTACACATTCTTAATGCTTGTAATATTTACTATACTCTGAAGGGAATGTGACTATTTTCACTAGTGGAAAATGAGAGATTAGTGACCAAAAAAATGACCAAAATCCGCATATCAATGACCACTTTTGGTTTGGCGATCGCTGGTGGCTAATTTGCGGTCTTTTATTACATGACCAAAATTGGTCATTTTTATTTTGGTCATTTATAGCTTGTCGGTTGGTCATTAATTTGGTCATATATTTGGTCATTAATTTGGTCATATATTTGAATCAATGACCAAATATATGACCACATTTGTGACCAAATTAATGATCACATGACAAGCTAGAATATGACCAAATTTGGTCGCGTAATAAAAGACCATAAATTAGCCACCAAAATTGATTTTTGGTCATTGATATGCGAATTTTGGTCATTTTTCTGGTCATTTGTATTTCATTGTTTGTTCGTGTATCTCTCAATTATTGGTCATTTTATTTGCAAATTTTGGTCATTAATCTCATTTATTGGTCACTAATTTAGTCATTTTTAGTCGCTTTATGTATGGTCATTATATTTTAGTAGTTTGAATGGTGTCCATTATTAATCAATATAAATTTTTAATATGATATTATGTTTAAATTTAAAAAAAAGAATCATACATTTATTCTCATCTAATACACATGCGAATTATGCAGTCACATTATAATTAATTACAACATTTGTAAATAAAATCTAATACACATGTAAATCATGTAATGTCATATTAATTAGTTTTCAAAGGAAAAAATACCAGCCTTTGTTATTCAAAAGAATCAAAAGACATCATTTACATAGCATCAAATGTCTGAGCATAATCAACAATCAGAGTATCACAAAATAACAAATGTAATCATGTGAATTGCTGCATCCATGTAGAAGGAACTAAAGTCTGAACATAGCAGAATTTTCTCATCATCCCTGTTATAACTGGTCAAATAATACTGAGAGTATCGGAGGTGATCAACAATCATATAATCTGGAGCAAGACTTACTAGCAAAGTGGACTCAACCAAGACAGGAACAATAAAATGCATACACTACTTCATGTATGCATCATCATCATCAACAGCAGTTTGTGTAGCAAAAGGATCTGTGGTTCCTTCACTGACTGTAGTAGTAGCTGCTCGATCTGTGAACCGGAATTCTGACCCAAAACCTTGAGACTGCTGTAAACTTTGAGCAAATGCTTGATATTTACGTATATTTGCATCACTAACACTCCTTCGAGCATATTTCATTGATTCCTCAAAATGAGCTGCCTTTATTTCTGCAACTTCAGTTTCATCCTCATCCATGGCTTCAGGGTTTTCTTTTCTTTTCTTTTCTTTTTCAATGTCCTACATACGACAGAAGAGCAAAATTCATTCAAATATTCCAAGGCACTGATAATTAAAGAAAAGATTTTGCATTTTCTAGCTTTCCAAAAGTACCCTAAGGAAAAATATTAATGTACAAAATTGATCATCATATATTGGAACATGAATTTCTCAACATCTTCCAAGCAGGAAGGTCTACTGATGTTAAGACGTGCTTACCATTTCAATGTTCTCTCTAATAGCATACTTGCAAGCACGCTGACAAATTTCAGTAATATCAGCTCCACTAAATCCTTGTGTGTATTGAGCAAGAGTTGCAATTTCGACATCCTTTGTAATAGGTGACTTCTGCAAACATGCTTTAAAGATCTAAAAGCGGGAAGCTTAATCAGGTAAAGGTATGTATATTAACTGATCAAGGCGACCGGGTCGTAATAAAGCCGAATCAATAATGTCAGGTCGATTTGTAGCCCCAATAATGAAAACAATTTTCTTGGCAGTCATGCCATCCATCTCAGTCAGCAACTGATTCAAAACTTTGTCTGCCGCACCCCCAGCATCTCCCCCACTATTACCACGCTGCACAGCTCAACACGCTAAAATTCAAGCCGATAACCAAATTGACTAAAACTTTAGCTCGACAAGCTCATTTATTTCTAGAGCCTTGGTATATCTTATTATGGAGACTATAAACAAGTAGGAAGAGCCACATACAAAATAAAATAATCTACAGACTGTGGTTACAATAGTATAGAAATAATACTTTCCTGGGTAGCAATTGAATCAAGCTCATCAAAGAAAATAACACAAGTTGCTGACTGCCTGGCCTTATCAAAAATATCATGTACATTAGCTTCACTTTCTCCAAACCACATTGTCAGGAGCTCTGGACCTTTCACACTGATAAAGTTGGCCTGACACTCATTGGCAATGGCCTTTGCAAGAAGCATCTTACCACAACCAGGGGGTCCATAGAAGAGGACACCCTTAGAGGGAGACATACCAAACTTTTCAAATTTCTCTAGATGTTCCACGAGATATTGCACAGTCTACCAACAATCAAGGAAAACATCATCAATTATAGTTATAAAATACAGTGGGCAGCCTTTGACAAACTAGAACTAAAATGGAGAAAGGAATGCATGGTTCAAGGTTTTACCTCCTAAAGCTCTCTTTTGACATTTTCCAGACCCCCAAAATCCTCCCAAGAAACATTTGGCACCTCCACAACCTGACAAATGATTTTCAATTGTATGTAAGAATATGTTATCTTTAATAAAGAGACGATTAAAAGGAATTCAACAAATATACCCAAGAAACAATGCCAGTTTGATCTAATAAATTAGTTTACTCACAGTCTCACGGAGAGCAGAGGGGTTACTAGAGCCCAGTGCAGCCTGAAAGTGCTCATTTGTAATAGCCATAGAATTCAGAAAGTGCTCAGGCTGATATTCTTCTATATATCCTATGTCACACTGATAAAGTTGGCCTGACACTCATTGGCAATGGCCTTCGCAAGAAGCGTCTTACCACAACCAGGGGGTCCATAGAAGAGGACACCTTTAGAGGGAGACATACCAAACTTTTCAAATTTCTCTGGATGTTCCACGGGATATTGCACAGTCTACCAACAATCAAGGAAAACATCATCAATTATAGTTATAAAATACAGTGGGTAGCCTTTGACAAACTAGAACTAAAATGAAGAAAGGAATGCATGGTTCAAGGTTTTACCTCCTGAAGCTCTCTTTTGGCATTTTCCAGACCCCCAATATCCTCCCAAGAAAAATTTGGCACCTCCACAACCTGACAAATGATTTTCAATTGTATGTAAGAATATGTTATCTTTAATAAAGAGACGATTAAAAGGAATTCAACAAATATACGCAAGAAACAATGCCAGTTTGATCTAATAAATTAGTTTACTCACAGTCTCACGGAGGACAGAGGGGTTACTAGAGCCCATTACAGCCTAAAAGTGCTCATTTGTAACAGCCATAGAATTCAGAAAGTGCTCAGGATGATATTCTGATATCTGCATCACTAACACTCCTTCGAGCATATTTCATTGATTCCTCAAAATGAGTTGCCTTTATTTCTGCAACTTCAGTTTCATCCTCATCCATGGATTCAAGATTTTCTTTTCTTTTCTTTTCTTTTTCAATGTCCTACATACGACAGAAGAGCAAAATTCATTCAAATATTCCAAGGCACTGATAATTAAAGCAAAGATTTTGCATTTTCTTGCTTTCCAAAACTACCCTAAGGAAAAATATTAATGTACAAAATTGATCATCATATATTGGAACATGAATTGCTCAACATCTTCCAAGCAAGAAGGTCTACTAATGTTAAGACGTGCTTACCATTTCAATGTGCTCTATAATAGCATACTTGCAAGCACGCTGACAAATTTCAGTAATATCAGCTCCACTAAATCCTTGTGTGTATTGAGAAAGAGTTGCAATTTCAACATCCTTTGCAATAGGTGACTTTCGCAAGCATGCTTCAAATATCTGAAAGCGGGAAGCTTCATCAGGTAAAGGTATGTATATTAACTGATCAAGGCGACCGGGTCGTAATAAAGCTGAAACAATAATGTCAAGTCGATTTGTAGCCCCAATAATGAAAACAGTTTTCTTGGAAGTCATGCCATCCATCTCAGTCAGCAACTAATTCAAAACTCTGTCTGCCGCACCCCCAGCATCTTCCCCACTATTACCACGCTACACAGCTCAACACGCTAAAAGTCAAGCCGATAACAAAATTGACTAAAACTTCAGCTCGACAAGCTCATTTATTTCTAGAACCTTGGCATATCTTATTATGGAGACTATAAACAAGTAGGAAGAGCCACATACAAAATAACATAATATACAGACAGTGGTTACAATAGTATGGAAATAATACTTGCCTGGGTAGAAATTGAATCAAACTCATCAAAGAAAAGGACACAAGGTGCTGACTGCCTGGCCTTATCAAAAATATCACGTACATTAGCTTCACTTTCTCCAAACCACATTGTCAGGAGCTCTGGACCTTTCACACTGATAAAGTTGGCCTGACACTCATTAGCAATGGCCTTTGCAAGAAGCGTCTTACCACAACCAGGGGGTCCATAGAAGAGGACACCCTTAGAGGGAGACATACCAAACTTTTCAAATTTCTCTGGATTTTCCACGGGATATTGCACAGTCTGCCAACAATCAAGGAAAACATCATCAATTATAGTTATAAAATACAGTGGGCAGCCTTTCACAAACTAGAACTAAAATGGACAAAGGAATGCATGGTTCAAGGTTTTACCTCCTGAAGCTCTCTTTTGACATTTTCCAGACCCCCAATATCCTCCCAAGAAACATTTGGCACCTCCACAACCTGACAAATGATTTTCAATTGTATGTAAGAATATGTTATCTTTAATAAAGAGACGATTAAAAGGAATTCAACAAATATACCCAAGAAACAATGCCAGTTTGATCTAATAAATTAGTTTACTCATAGTCTCACGGAAAGCAGAGGGGTTACTAGAGCCCAGTGCAGCCTGAAAGTGCTAATTTGTAACAGCCATAGAATTCAGAAAGTGCTCAAGCTGATATTCTTCTATATATCTGATATCCTATGACTGCCTGGCCTTATCAAAAATATCACGTACATTAGCTTCACTTTCTCCAAACCACATTGTCAGGAGCTCTGGACCTTTCACACTGATAAAGTTGGCTTGACAATCATTGGAAATGGCCTTTGCAAGAAGCGTCTTACCACAACTAGGGGGTCCATAGAAGAGGACACCCTTAGAGGGAGACATACCAAACTTTTCAAATTTCTTTGGATGTTCCACGGGATATTGCACAGTCTGCCAACAATCAAGGAAAACATCATCAATTATAGTTATAAAATACAGTGGGAAGCCTTTGACAAACTAGAACTAAAATGGAGAAAGGAATGCATGGTTTAAGGTTTTACCTCCTGAAGCTCTCTTTTGACATTTTCCAGACCCCCAATATCCTCCCAAGAAACATTTGGCACCTCCACAACCTGACAAATGATTTTCAATTGTATGTAAGAATATGCTATCTTTAATAAAGAGACGATTAAAAGGAATTCAACAAATATACCCAAGAAACAATGCTAGTTTGATCTAATAAATTAGTTTACTCACAGTCTCACGGAGGGCAGAGGGGTTACTAGATCCCAGTGCAGCCTGAAAGTGCTCATTTGTAACAGCCATAGAATTCATAAAGTGCTGAGGCTGATATTCTGATATCTGCATCACTAACACTCATTCGACCATATTTCATTGATTCCTCAAAATGAGCTGCCTTTATTTCTGCAACTTCAGTTTCATCCTCATCCATGGCTTCAGGGTTTTCTTTTCTTTTCTTTTCTTTTTCAACGTCCTAGATACGACAGAAGAGAAAAATTCATTCAAATATTCCAAGGCACTGATAATTAAAGAAAAGATTTTGCATTTTCTTGCTTTCCAAAAGTACCCTAACGAAAAATATTAATGTACAAAATTGATCATCATATATTGGAACATGAATTGCCCAACATCTTCCAAGCAGGAAGGTCTACTGATGTTAAGACGTGCTTACCATTTCAATGTGCTCTCTAATAGCATAATTTCAAGCACGCTGACAAATTTCAGTAATATCAGCTCCACTAAATCCTTGTGTGTATTGAGCAAGAGTTGCAATTTCAACATCCTTTGCAATAGGTGACTTTTGAAAACATGCTTTAAATATCTGAAAGCGGGAAGCTTCATCAGGTAAAGGTATGTATATTAACTTATCAAGGCAACCGGGTCATAATAAAGCCGAATCAATAATGTTAGGTCGATTTGTAGCCCCAATAATGAAAACAGTTTTCTTGGCAGTCATGCCATCCATCTCAGTCAGCAACAGATTCAAAACTCTGTCTGCCGCACCCCCAGTATCTCCCCCACTATTACCACACTACACAGCTCAACACGCTAAAAGTCAATCCGATAACCAAATTGACTAAAACTTCAGCTCGACAAGCTCATTTATTTCTAGAACCTTGGCATATCTTATTATGGAGACTATAAACAAGTAGGAAGAGCCACATACAAAATAACATAATATACAGACTGTGGTTACAATAGTATAGAAATAATACTTGCCTGGGTAGCAATTGAATCAAGCTCATCAAAGAAAACGACACAAGGTGCTGACTGCCTGGCCTTAACAAAAATATCACGTACATTAGCTTCACTTTCTCCAAACCACATTGTCAGGAGCTCTGGACCTTTCACACTGATAAAGTTGGCATGACACTCATTGGCAATGGCCTTTGCAAGAAGCGTCTTACCACAACCAGGGGGTCCATAGAAGAGGACACCCTTAGAGGGATACATACCAAACTTTCAAATTTCTCTGGATGTTCCACGGGATATTGCACAGTCTGCCAACAATCAAGGAAAACATCATCAATTATAGTTATAAAATACAGTGGGCAGCCTTTGACAAACTAGAACTAAAATGGAGAAAGGAATGCATGGTTCAAGGTTTTACCTCCTGAAGCTCTCTTTTGACATTTTCCAGACCCCCAATATCCTCCCAAGAAACATTTGGCACCTCCACAACCTGACAAATGATTTTCAATTGTATGTAAGAATATGTTATCTTTAATAAAGAGACGATTAAAAGGAATTCAACAAATATACCCAAGAAACAATGCCAGCTTGATCTAATAAATTAGTTTACTCACAGTCTCACAGAGGGCAGAGGGGTTACTAGAGCCCAGTGCAGCCTGAAAGTGCTAATTTGTAACAGCCATAGAATTCATAAAGTGCTCAGGCTGATATTCTTCTATATATCTGATATCCCATGACTGCCTGGCCTTATCAAAAATATCACGTACATTAGCTTCACTATCTCCAAACCACATTGTCAGGAGCTCTGGACCTTTCACACTGATAAAATTGGCCTGATACGCATTGGCAATGGCCTTTGCAAGAAGCGTCTTACCACAACCAGGGGGTCCATAGAAGAGGACACCCTTAGATGGAGACATACCAAACTTTTCAAATTTCTTTGGATGTTCCACGGGATATTGGATAGTCTGCCAACAATCAAGGAAAACATCATCAATTATAGTTATAAAATACAGTGGGCAGCCTTTGACAAACTAGAACTAAAATGGAGAAAGGAATGCATGGTTCAAGGTTTTACCTCTTGAAGCTCTCTTTTGACATTTTCCAGACCCCCAATATCCTCCCAAGAAACATTTGGCACCTCCACAACCTGACAAATGATTTTCAATTGTATGTAAGAATATGTTATCTTTAATAAAGAGACGATTAAAAGGAATTCAACAAATATACCCAAGAAACAATGCTAGTTTGATCTAATAAATTAGTTTACTCACAGTCTCACGGAGGGAAGAGGGGTTACTAGATCCCAGTGCAGCCTGAAAGTGCTCATTTGTAACAGCCATAGAATTCTTAAATTGCTCAGGCTGATATTCTGATATCTGCATCACTAACACTCCTTCGAGCATATTTCATTGATTCCTCAAAATGAGCTGCCTTTATTTCTGCAACTTCAGTTTCATCCTCATCCATGGCTTCAGGGTTTTCTTTTCTCTTCTTTTCTTTTTCAATGTCCTACATACGACAGAAGAGCAAAATTCATTCAAATATTCCAAGGCACTGATAATTAAAGAAAATATTTTGCATTTTCTTGCTTTCCAAAAGTACCCTAAGGAAAAATATTAATGTACAAAATTGATCATCATATATTGGAACATGAATTTCTCAACATCTTCCAAGCAGGAAGTTCTACTGATGTTAAGACGTGCTTACCATTTCAATGTGCTCTCTAATAGCATACTTGCAAGCACGCTGACAAATTTCAGTAATATCAGCTCCACTAAATCCTTGTGTGTATTGAGCAAGAGTTGCAATTTCAACATCCTTTGCAATAGGTGACTTCCACAAACATGCTTTAAAGATCTGAAAGAAGGAAGCTTCATCAGGTAAAGGTATGTATATTAACTGATCAAGGCGACCAGGTCATAATAAAGCCGAATCAATAATGTCAGGTCGATTTGTAGCCCCAATAATGAAAACAGTTTTCTTGGCAGTCATGCCATCCATCTCAGTCAGCAACTGATTCAAAACTATGTATGTCGCACCCCCAGCATCTCCCCCACTATTACCACACTGTACAGCTCAATACACTAAAATTCAAGCCGATAACCAAATTGACTAAAACTTTAGCTCGACAAGCTCATTTATTTCTAGAACCTTGGCATATCTTATTATGGAGACTATAAACAAGTAGGAGGAGCCACATACAAAATAACATAATATACAGACTGTGGTTACAATAGTATATAAATAATACTTTCCTGGGTAGCAATTGAATCAAGCTCATCAAAGAAAAGGACACAAGGTGCTGACTACCTGGCCTTATAAAAAATATCACGTACATTAGCTTCACTTTCTCTAAACAACATTGTCAGGAGCTCTGGACCTTTCACACTGATAAAGTTGGCCTGACACTCATTGGCAATGGCCTTTTCAAGAAGCATCTTACCACAACCAGGGGGTCCATAGAAGAGGACACCCTTAGAGGGAGACATACCAAACTTTTCAAATTTCTCTGGATGTTCCACGGGATATTGCACAGTCTGCCAACAATCAAGGAAAACATCATCAATTATAGTTATAAAATACAGTGGGAAGCCTTTGACAAACTAGAACTAAAATGGAGAAAGGAATGCATGGTTCAAGGTTTTACCTCCTGAAGCTCTCTTTTGACATTTTCCAGACCCCCAATATCCTCCCAAGAAACATTTGGCATCTCCACAACCTGACAAATGATTTTCAATTGTATGTAACAATATGTTATCTTTAATAAAGAGACGATTAAAAGGAATTCAACAAATATACCCAAGAAACAATGCCAGTTTGATCTAATAAATTAGTTTACTCACAGTCTCACGGAGGGAAGAGGGGTTACTAGAGCCCAGTGCAGCCTGAAAGTGCTCATTTGTAACAGCCATAGAATTCAAAAAGTGCTCAGGCTGATATTCTTCTGAAGTTTGGAACAAAATGCAAGATTTGGTATCTATGAGATGTATACTTCTCTATTGGAGCCATACTGGGTTTTTTAGTTACGTATTTTTCATTACCAAATCATATCTGAATTCATATTCATTATCAATTCTTGCTACTATGACTGTCAGCCAATCCCCACATTGAAGTTCTATATAAAAAAAAGAAGGAACATGTTACTTGAATGCATACATATGTTGAACGCAAAATGAAAGAAGGGACGGGAAGGAAACTAACATAAGCACCAGCCATCCACAATGAGCCAAAGCTCCCCATTGTTAGGGAATCGGCCTTTGCACTAAACATATAAACATGTAGTTATGAAGAAAAACAAATTCCATGACTACGGGAATTTCAACTTCCATCCACTTTACATAAACCAGAGTCACACAAACTAACCCAAAATAATTGAAAATTAGCCTAACAACTATACCAATTCAATGATGAACTGCAGTGTTGACATAGGATAACTGTGACACTTTGTTGCACACTCCTAAACTGCCCAAGTAGACGTACCAAAAAATTGCAGAAACACAGAAATGCCCCGGAAACTTCTAGGAAACACCCAAGTTCCCTGAGGACCATGGTAGGGTGAAATTTCCATATTATATTCCACTCTATGAGAGGAAACCAGATTTGACAACAAATTTGCTTTAGGGCTACACAACTTCTTGCCTGAATTGCTCCCTAAGGGAGCTGTTGAATGTTAACCTACAATGGTATCACAAAAGTTGTCAAAATCTACAACAAAAGGTTGATATCCATCAATCAATGTAGATTTGTATTTTGTCCTTCATTTATTTCTTTTTGGAGAGCAAGTATTGATCATAAACAGTGTAGCAAATAAGCAACTACAACAAACGCATTGCTACTAGTATGATTCAGGAGAATGTGCTTTGCGGAGTTAGTGCATCCACAACAATAGTTGTTATGCCTTCATCTTACATGCATTTTCAATTGGTTATGGAACTTTATAAAAGCTAACTCAAATAATAGAAATGCATACATACAAGAACATGTGCAATTGGGAAAGTGATTTGGGCAAAAATTAGCTACGAATTATTATTACAAATTTATTTTGTACAACAATTGTATGAAAATTATGAAGTTGAAGAAATTAGACTGTCCACTACTCTACATAAGCTTTATAACACCAACCTATTTACATTTGAAAAGAGGTGTACAAATAATAATACATGCCAAGAAAACATAAAGCATTTTGTATTGTGTATGTTGGTATCTCACAATACATTAATCTATAGGTGTGGGGAGAAGAAGCCCCAAGGGTAGCTCAAGATAGATGCTCTTGTGTAAAATATTACAAAGGCCACCAGATCAAAAATCTCATTGAGTCCCTTGGCATTACCAGTCGATATTTCCATTGACAATTACTATTGTTCTCCATCCAGAAAAAACAAAGAGAGGAGAATATGTCAAGGTACCACCATCCTCACTTGGAATGCTTAATACTTTGATAAGTGAGGGACTATATTTCTCCAAAAAATAAATTAAGAAAAAAGTGTTGAGAAG
This sequence comes from Pseudotsuga menziesii, assembly GCA_001517045.1. Lineage (NCBI taxonomy): Eukaryota > Viridiplantae > Streptophyta > Pinopsida > Pinales > Pinaceae > Pseudotsuga > Pseudotsuga menziesii. The sequence continues at coordinate 391 of LPNX010112276.1, read as the reverse complement.
ATGAAAACACAATGAAAGAAGATGCAATGATTTGTTACAGTAGTTGAGCTTTCCTTGTAACAATCAAACGAGTTGTCCTTCCATGTCACTCTAGTGCTCACATAAACATTAAATGTGCCTTGCACCTAAGGCTAATGCACTCTACTAATGTGCACCTATGCTTATGAACACTCATTGCATGTGTTGTGCATACTCTGTTCATCATGCACTTGGCTAAGCTTTACACCCATACTAGGCAATCCTTGGAAAGAACTTCTACCATGCGAAGCTCCTCCAATAATAGACTTAGTCGATGTTTTGACTTCTTTTATTGATCAATTCACATTATAAGTTCCCATGTTGCATATGGGCTGGCCCATTTTCCTATTTCACACTAAAGAAACTGTGAAGT
>LPNX010112247.1:536898-671427 GCA_001517045.1 Pseudotsuga menziesii | reverse complement strand
AGTAAGATATAGGGGGAAGAAGGAGGGGGGGTGATAAAGTAATACAAATATTGTTATAATTGGAAACATTATAGTCTTACAAAATGTGTGTGTGTTTTGTATAACTATAATGCACATGCGTGTATGTTTGGTGGGAAGAAATATTTGAATTTAAACAAAAACGCGTGCGTGGTTTGTGCTACTATGGATGAACCTCTTCCCGTGTTGGCATGGAATTATTATGCCTATGTCTATGCTTCAAACGTTGCTTCGGATTCATCATGCCTATGCCTTGGAGTATGATAAACCATGGCTAATTGAGCATTATATCCAAATTTTCAATATGCTCATGTTTAACCGCTAGTTACAATATGTTGCACACCATCATTTTTTATGAAATTTTAGAAACATATATGGTTTTTCTTTGCATATTCCAAATATGTTATTTTGAACAAGATTATATTTTTTCTATTGTTTTCTTATTTATCTTGTGTCATCACTCTTCGACTTAAAAAACACATTGTTAGTGTTTTGTCCATAACTCTTTCATTTCTCAACCATTTTGAAAAAAAATTGTATGGTGCACTAAAGGACACCAGCCTGTACATGCTATAAAAAATTGTTTCCAAAAAATTACATTAATACCTTCAAACACTGCACCCACAATTGACATACTGTTTTCGAGGTTTGATCACTTAGATAATTAAAAAAAATTGTATGGTGGACTAGTACTATTTGTTCTCTTTATGTCTACCAATTTTCGTAAGTTGATTCCATCATTTAGGGACTCAAAGGCAGCACCCACAAAAATACATCCCTTTAATTTGTCCCAAAAATAAAAAGTTTTCGTTAAAAAAATCAAACTTTAGATAGTTAAGAACATTTTCAATAGAAAAAAAATTATATTTGAAAACATCATTCAATTTCCTACATTTCAATTTTTTTACTCATCGCAAGGCTCATTGTGTGTCTCAAAATATCCATGTAAGTTGATGGATGCCTATTTTCTCAATTTTCTATTGCATCTAATGTGTCGAAAGAGGCCCTCATTAGCTTGCACACACTCATAGGACTTTGACTATCATAGAATACATTTACTTTATTTTGTACTTTTTCAAATTCACTTAATAAATATTTTAACCAAATCACCTCCTTACATACATGTAAAATAACTATAAATTCTGATTCTATTGCAAACAAGAGCCACCCGGTGGCAATGTCTTCGATATTACCAACAACTTTATGACCAACTATGAGCAAGAGTTTTTTTTAAGAAATCTATTAATTCCACCTAGAAATGGCAACGTCTTCGGTATTGCCAACAACTTTATAGCCAACTATGAGCAAGAGTTTTTAAAAAAAAATCTATTAATTCCACCCATAATATAAAACAAAAGGTTAGAGCTCTTCATTTTTATAAAGTTCCAAATAAAATAAATATTTTATATACTAATTGACTTCAACAATTCAAGTATTAACTAGAGTAGGCATGAGTTAATTTCAAAAACTCTTTGGCTTGTAATTGTTAATATGTACACAACTTAAAATCGAATATGTTTAGTCACATGACATTAATAAATGAAATAAACACTGGAAAGGACGAGTAAGGAAAGTTAATTCACATGAGATAAACTAGAGAAAGTTATGACATTTTCAAAATCCTTCAAATGCAAGTAATTCGAATTTGCTTTGAAGAGTATTATGGAAAAAATTTACCCAAAGAAAATGAACAATAAATAGTTAAAAACAAGAACGCAATGCCAATAACTCTTTAGTTCTCAATGTTTCAAGAGAGGAATGGTGGTCATAATGTCAACCTAACTATATAGGTTTTAATTTTGTGACCAACATTTAGTTCAAAATGTAAATCCTTCAATATTGTGACCAACATTTAATTCAAAATATAAATCCTTTATTTGGTTTTATTTAATGGTGATTTATTAATGAGTTGTGTCCTAAGTAGACTAGTATAGATCCATTTTAACTATGGCTTTACCAAGCGTTAAGAGGGATCAAGTTCTCTTAAGGTGCAAACCCTTTTTAATTTACAAAAATATCTAATAAGTATTCCTACTAGAGGGAAATGGCCAAGTAGTTTTCCAAAAAATGCTTTACTTGTCTTTTTTTAAAACTAATAATGAATATTAAGAATAGTTAATGAGTAAAATAATCCATATAAAATTTTAAAATCTTGATTTCCAGAATAAATTAGAATTTGAAAAACATTTTACCATCAAATGAAGATTTTAAACATTTATCCAAATGTTTTTGAGAAATGACTTGTTTTTCTCTATAACTAGAAATGAACATTTACATGTTTGGGTTAACCTTGACTTTGGAATGAGCAAGGATGTAAGTGGTTTAAGGAACATGATTTTAGTGGCCCATGGTTTCTTGCTAGTTTTATTAAAGAACCTTATAAATATGCTTGTAATATTACATTGTAATGTGCCAAAGTGAGCAGGAGACATGCTCTTGGGAGCCTTGGGGGACCAATAATAAATCTATTAAATCTAGTGTTGTTATTGTAATAGCTATTATTTTATAATTTATTTTCTATCACATATTGTTTTCCTAACATTATGTGTGCTTAGGTTTCAAGTCAACTAATTTTTAAATTGAAATTTTATATACAATTACATAAATGTGTTTTACAATTTAGCTAATTTAAAATTACATTTTATATGTTCTTGGTTTTATAATTTGTGTTTTTACTAGTTAAGTCAATTTTTTACAATGGAGAATACGAATGTAAATGTAAATTTGCAACTATTCCCTGAGAAGCTCAAGGTTCATAAAACACTGTAAGTAATGTTATTTATTTTTCTAAGTTGTCAATAGCATTGGTAGACTTGGGAAATGGAAGGACTTGACTCAAGGATATCAATAACTCATGCCATCTTGGTGTTAAACCTAAGTTTTAAACTAAGTGATTGTTCACTATAAACAATTATCTTAATTTAGGCATGGGAGGTTGAGAAATTAACTCTAGAGCTCCCAAAGCAAAGAAGCTAGGGTTTCATTCTTTTTACTATAATCATCTTGGGTATTAAGTTAGAGAGAGATTCCTACTTCAAGGTTATTGTAATAGTTAATTTTATACAAAAGTGGGGAATCTCCTAATAGAGAAAGTACTAAGATAAAATATTAAATTCTTATTTATGAATGTTATTCCATATAGGAAAGTTATGTAACAAGTAGAATGTTTTTAGGAAATAATAAAAAAGTGGTTGAACAACGGTTAAGACCATTAAAAGATTAGTTAAAGGATTTAAAGAACGATTAAGAGTTGATCCTAAGGGAAGATATTTGGTGATTATGAGGAGGAGATGGGTCTTTAAAACTCATAAATTACTTAATTTGTTTTCTCTAAATGAGAAAAAAATCTATTACCAAGTAGCATAGATAACAACTTCATTTGCACATCACATAAATTACCATACAATGTGAAGTGTGAATATGTTGAAATTTAACATTTACTTTTGTTTATCAACTTTTCAATATAAATATACAAGAACATTTATCTATTCATTTCGTTAAGTTTGGTTCATTTCTCTATGTTCTAGCTCGATTTTTAGATTTATGAGGATGGTTAAGAATTTCTATTATCACTTGAAATTCTATTGGGATTCTTCCCTTGCCTTACTCCAATCTTTGGACCTTTTTGTCTGTTTTACAACGGCTTTCAGTATTAGTGTTTCTCCATGGTCAGCACAAGGAGTGCCAAAATAATCCTTTTATTGACGGAACGAGATGCTGAAAGACGAAAAATATTTATGGAGAGTTGCTCATTTGGTGAAGTAGTTAAAACTTGAAACTAATTTCTGAATCCGACATCACTGATTTCAGCTCAGTCACATCTGAGGACGTCGCTGTCAACGTGTTCTGGTTTGAATTATAATTATTGCACGCTTTCTTTCCTTTAAAATTTTAAATTATAACTAGTTTTTACTCGAAAGGTTTGAATTATAATTATTGCAAGTTTTCTCTTCTTTAAATTTTAAATTAGAGGAAGTTATTTGACTATACCAACATATAATTTAGGTTTTGGAAATATTAAACATAATTTTATTATTTACTTAATTATTTATTTAAAACAATTACATTTTATTATTATTTATTTTAAAAACTAATAGTAAATAAAAAATTAAAAAAATGTTTAAAAATAATAATAATAAAAAAAGAAAATAAAAACAATATACACATGGTTTCTAATTATTTTTTAATTGAAAAAAAACAATTAAATAAATAGATTTTAAAATTTAATATATAGATTTTAAAATTCAATATATGTAATATTTTTTAATTTAAAAACAAGTTTATTTATTATTAATTTTTACAATTAGATATAAAAACAAGTTTTTTATATTTTTATCAACTTATTTTAATTAAACAAATTTTTTAAATATTGATATATATTTTTAATTATAATTATTAAAATGTTTGAATTTAAATTATAAATTAAATTAACATCATAAGAAAATTTTAAATATATATTTTTGATTATTTATTTATTTAATTTTTTATTTAAAAAGAAAATATAGTTAATAAAAAAAGTAGAAAAATAATAATAATAAAAATAAGAACAATAGACCTATTATATTTTTATTGAAAGTAAATTTTACTTAAACAAATAAAGGAAGTTGAACATGGCTAGAAAGCCAAGGATATCAATATTGGATGTCATCTTGGTGTTAAACCCAAGTTAAACTAAGTGATGGTTTATTATAAATAATTATCTTAATTTAGGCATGGGACTGAGCTACTTAAAGGTTATCTTAATAGTTAATTTTATACCAAAGTGGACAATCTCCTAATAAATACATAAAAGATAAAAACAACAAGAGAGAAATATATATATATATAATTCTTCCACATATTAAAGAAAATATCAAGTAACTTAAATAAATGCACATAGATATATTCTAGAAAGTGTAAACTATTATTATTATTTTTTACCTTATATAATGAATGTGTTATTCCATATATGAAGGTTATGTAACAAGTAGAATGTTTTTAGGAAATAATAAAGAAGAGGGAGAACAATCCTTAAGACCATTAACAGATGAGTTAACTGCCTTAAAGAACGATTAAGAGTGGATCCTGTAGGGAACATATTTTGGCGATTATGAGGAGGAGATGGTTCTTTTCAATTGATGGTGGGAAGGGAGATTGCCACATCTGTGCAATTATAATGGTTCCGCACTGTTAAGAGGACGATTGTCACATCTCCGCAATTATAATGGTTTTGCACTGTTAAGAGGACGAGTTCAAATGGGAGTTGGCCAAGGATTGGAGAAATTGGTCCATTCTTCAAAAAGAATTCTGGTACATCATAAACGGATATCAAGATTGTTCCATTTCTACCAGTTATGATAAACAAAGTAACAATTGCAATAACTTCAACAAAAGTGATTCTTATAAAGCATTGTAATGTATCAAAAGTATTGAATTTTAATGTTTATGTTTTCCAAAGCTAAAAAAATAACTTTATATTATAAAAAGTTGTGTCATACATAATTACAATTTTCCAAAAAGATTCCACCTTGGGCTAGACTAAAACATCCCAAGAAAACTAAAGACCCAAATATCTTGAAAAAGAAGCTACCCTTAAAAGTCACAACTACTGACCAAAGACTTTGTTCAAAACTGGAAAAAAACACTACCTACATAAAAAAAGAGTATTCAAGACTCATATATTACTCAATCTGTTCGAATGGAAAAAAAATCTATTACCAAGTAGCCTAGATAACAACTTCATTTGCACATCACATAAATTACCATACAATGTGAAATGTGAACATGTTGAGATTTAACAATTTTTTTTGTTTTTTTAACTTTTCAATATAAATATACAAGAACATTTATCTATTCATTTCGTTAGGCTTGGTTTATTTCTCTTAGTTTGTAAACAAACTAAGAGATCATTGTTTACACATATTATTGTAAATATAAATTTACAATATTTATGACTTTAAGTATGATAATCATCTAATTCAAACATCAAGAAAGATTGTAAAAACATTTTTAGGTTGGTTTGTAGTTTAGTTAGATATTGTTTTTCAAGGGAGAAGTGTTTTTCTTAAGTTGGTTTGTCAATTGTGCACTTATTCTAGAAAGATTGTAAAAACATTTTTAGGTTGATTTGTAGTTTAGTTAGATATTGTTTTTCAAGGGAGAAGTGTTTTTCTTAAGTTGGTTTGTCAATTGTACACTTATTCTAGAATGAAATATTACTCTTCAATTCAATTTATGTATCTATTCAAAAAAAAATTGACATTTTATTGCGCCTTTTGGGACAATTGCTAGTATTACATCTTATGGAACTATTGCTAATATAAAATATCATCTTACAACCTAAAGACTTAGGAGGGGAAAACCAACCAATAAAAATATTTGGTGATTTGTTCGCTCACACTCCAATTTGGATTTAACAATATTACGATGATACGAGGATATATGAATGAGAAATAATAAAGGCTTGGATTTATATAGGTTAAAATAAGTTAATAGGTTTTATGTCTTTTACAGGTAAGTGGAACTCTGTTGAAACTTGTGTAATTACTAGATTTGTATAGGTTTAAATAAGTTAAAATAAGTTAATAGGTTTTATCTCTTTTTGTTCTGATTAATAGTGATGGTATTTTTATGTGTATGTAAGTTTAGTTTTCTTTATATTTGGAGGTTTTTTAAGGATGAATTATTCAAAGATGCCTTCCTCTCCGAATTAAATTCTATGCAAAATTTAGAATATCTTCTAAAACATCAATGGCAAGATTTCCGCAAATTGTCTAATAGATTAAGATTTTACATGCAACACTAACAAAAAGAAATATCAAAACAAATAATTGGCCAGCGTTTTCCATTGAGTTGGATGGCGACTAATCTAACAACATCGTATATAGGAATTGAATAACTCTCGGCCAGTTCAAGGGTTTGAAGCCAAATTATAATGCAAGTCGACTATTGCCATGATTCCAATCCAAACTTAACAATGGATGGATGCATCCAGCATGTCTAGCATAGTATACGATATGAGTCTGTGACCAGCCAAGCCTCAATCAGTTGGCATAGGCGCAGAGTATACAACAATAGTCTTGGGATCAAGGGATGGCCGAGGTGTTCCATCTTTAATTTCCACATTGAGCCACCCACCAATATACCTAAGTTATTATTTCTTAGAACAGATAGAGATGACTCTTTGTGCAAGATATGGAATATTTGCTTGTCTTCATCGATAGCTTCTAATGGCTTAAAATCTAGTGTCTTCGATAACTTCTAGTGGCTTGAAATATGGCGTCTTCTGTGGAAGGTAATAATATCAAATACCATTGTTCAAGGTTATAATTTATATAGTTTATGAGATGCGCAGACCTGTCTCTGCGGATTTCTGAAAATTCATCTTCATTTAATCTGGTAATGTATGTTATTTCCGAATCACATTAGGGAAAATATATAAGTAAATAAACCATACAATATGTGCACTACCTGGCTAATCCCAGAATAGAAGCACATGCCGGGACTGGTAGAGATGCAGCTATTGGAAATGAGCTTCTTGGAACAGCAGCTAATGCTTTCATACCCCCTGTTTCAACACCTATTTATCGGGACACTTTCAGATACTATCTATATGCCGGCCCATATTTATGGCATATCATATCGACGGAGTGTATAAGCACTACATTACGCTTTAGGGCCTTTTTACAGTGAAGAACTTTATAGACTCAGCTACACCGGAGCGACGCACGTGAAGCGACCGACGGGGGTAACATGGTCAAGGTTGGGTTAGACTTTGGACTGTATTCAACATATATAGGTTCTTATAGGATGATTTACTCTTCATAGCTAGACTTATAGAATAATTCATAGCTTAATACAGATATACATGCCTTGTACTGTCGGACTTTTCAAATAAAAGAGCATTACTCAAAACATCTTGCTTGTCGGACAGAGTGAGAACCACGGGCTTCACTAATAAGCCCGAAACGTGGAGAAGATTTCAATATTTTACACAGGGTTTCCAAAAATTGAGCATAATTATCTTGTTCACCGTAATTACTCTTGGACAGTCGCGCTACTCTTGAACAACCGCGTTGGTTGTTTGAATTATTCTTATTCGAAACTCCTTCATTCTGCATCATTGTATTAATTGATTTTGATTTGGTACAAAACTCTTTCAATTGATTGATTGTCCTGACTCAACAAAAAAATGACTACTGATATTGATCTTGGAACAGAGGATAGAAGTGCCGATGAAATGCCAAATAATGAAACTGGTTATGGCAGAAGACAGCGCAGATCTTATGAGGGGAAATCTCGCTGTGAGAGGGTTTCTGATCCCATTGCAGCTCAAGCAAAGAGAATATACAATTTGGTTTATGGAAGGGATTTTGTCCTTGCATCTTGTTTGTCTGTGTGTCGTCATCGTGAGAGTACATGTGATAATAGGTTCTCTTTTGCAGTTTTCACATAATGGTTGAATGGTCAGATCATATAGGTTCTCTTTAGTAGTTTTCACATAATGGTTGAATGGTCAGAGTACAAGTGAGAACAGGTTCTCTTTTGTAGTTTTCACATGACTGAAAGGCTGATTACTTGTTTGTTCATCGTTGTTCTCCTTTTTATACACGGTCTATTTCATAGCTGTTAACAATAAAACAAGTGAAATAGCAGCAAGGCTGCTTATACCTGCCTCTTAGAAATATTTTATTGTGATATTGTATATAGTTTAAAACTAAAAGTTAAAGAAATTATGAAACATTCAAACTTGAAACAATGTATTACTTGTTGCCATGGTACTTATATTTCTATGTGAGATTACTTGTTGTTTATAGGTTGTTGCATTACTTGTTACTTCTTGTAACTGTCATTGTTTAAAAATCATAGTCTAAAGTTTGTGGTAAATGCTTTACACCAAAGTTCAAACTCCTATTCAGAAGCATGCAATAGAATATGTATTTTTCCATGATTTGGTCTCTAATATTTTAAAAATTAAAAAAACTTACATTTATTGTTATCGCTCAACAAGGCCTTTCTCAAGGTGTTTCCTGTAACCTTGCCTGCATAAAGATATTGCTAAATGTATAGTGTGATTTTATATGCAATATAAGGTAAGTTCGAAGAAGGGGCTACTCACCCATTTGAACAATTCGGTGAAGCTAAGTAATGGTATTTATGAAGATTTCTTTCCACCAAATACATTGAAACTCATGTTATACCATCGCTTTTGTCAAATCACAACAATTAACACCAAGTTTTGCAGCTAAGTTGCACACTTAGCTAACACGCCCTTCCACATCTGTCATGCAATGTAATTAATCACTAAATTATTGCACCTACGTTGCACACTTAGCTAATGCGACTTAGTTTTATATTGGCGGAATATAACTAATGCTCATGCTTACAAACTATTTTATAACAAACTAATGGTGACTCTTCCTCTATTGTATTATAACCTTGTTTATAAATGTTTTCATCCTTAGCTTAGCCTCTGTATGTTGTATAGCATGATTCCTAACCTTGTTTGGCACAAAGAAATGTATTATAGTTGTTTCGCATAATTGATGCATCGTAAGTCGTTAAGGTTTATTTATAATATATGTGAGCATCATATTTAATATTTGTGTAAGTGTTCCAATGGCTTTATAGCTAAGACTGTTGGATTACTTAACACCCTTTCAACAAATAATTGTTCCGTTTACAGAGATATGACACCATTTGGACACCATTTCTATTAACTCCTCATGTAGTATTTATTTAATGCATAATCATGGATATGGTTCGAGTGTTAATATAATTTATTGTTGGGGTGGAGCCCTAGCATAGTCTCTTAATGAAAATCGAGGTCAACACTTTGGTGGTGGCATATGGTAACTTTGGTTTACTAACAACCATGTCTTTGTTTTGATGGTGACTTTATGGAACTTCCACCATGTCTGCACTGCTCCATGTGATGGCATTAACTTACGCCAACCGTCAGCAGAGTGGGGACACGTGTTTAACATGCACGTTGGATTCCAAGATGGAAATTGTATTTCATTTTTTCTACCTTCCTCGATTAGGAACAATCAGGATTTCGCTTTTCAATTGTTAATGGGACTACCAAACTGATTATCGAGTTTTTCTTTGGCTCAGCCATGCCCCATCTTGTCTCTTTGGGTTTCAGTTTGTTACAGCTGGTTTGGCAGCTAAGAAAGGACCCTAGTGAAATTTTTTTTGAGAGCGTGATGTGAACTCAGAAAGGACTTACCCCTTCAGAGTTTGACTTACCTTTTTTCTGTTAGTGTTTTCTAGTTACCACTGTACAGTTGGCTTCCTCTTCTCTGCGAGGTTGTGAACACGAAGGCAGAAGCATTGAACCCCATTAGTGCTATGCTCAACGCTACTAAGGTTAAATTAGTTTGAGTTTCATTATTAGTGTTAATTATGCATCATTTGTTTATTGATTACAGTTTCTAACTCTGAATCATTTTCAAAGTGTGAAGGTCTTACCCAGTTTCGAAATGTGGTCACTTGCTTGGTGGGAGGTTTTGGGCTTCAACTTTCACTGGTAAGCAACCAAACTCGGTTCTAATCCCAAGGAATTGTGTGTCATGCAGTGTGCCTCTCTCCACTAGGTACCATGCGGCCAAGGTCTATGTCATAGAATTCAGATGAATTTCGGTTTTTCATTTTCGGTTTGGCAAGCTCCATGAGTTAACCCTCTTATGTGGACTCTGCGTTCCCCATTTTACCCTCTCTTTCTTCGATGGAAAATCCCACTATTGCAGTGGTAGCAGCTGTGCTGTGCATAGCTTTATTTCAAAGATCTAATAACATCTTCAAATAGTTTATTTTGCCCGGTCACATGAGTGCCGTTCAGTTTAATTTAGATTTAGTTATGGGTTTTGTATAATAAATGGATGACGTTAACAAAAACCATTTTATCATAAGCCATGAGAGATTTTGGACAGAGAATGAACCGCCCCAATTGACAAATACATCTAGTAAGCAGGCAATCCCTGAAACATTTTTATAATTGAATAATTATCATAATTATCTATATATATATTGTTTATTTCGAATTTGAAACCACTGCCATAAAATGTCATCAATTTGAATAGTATATTTGTCTCATCCTCATACAATCTAGACAAATCATAGACATAAGTCCACCTCTTTATTTTAAAATATAATTGATGTAAAAATTAAATTTTGTTCATTGATTTAAATAAATCACTAAAATATTAAAATTTTGGATAAAGATAAATTATTTTTTAAATAGAATAAATCTAATTACAAAATATGGATAGTTTAAATTAAATTACAAAATATGAATTGTAATATATATTAAAATTTTTGGACAAAGATAAATTGGTTTTCAAATAGAATAAATCTAATTAGAAAATATGGATAGTTTGAATTAAATTACAAAATATGTTATATAAAATATAGTTTGATCGAAAAATATAGATGAATATTTTATACAATAAATTTAATTACAAAATATGAATTATGTTATATTAAAGATTTAGTACGCTTTTTTATTTGAGATTTGAGATGGATTATAATTTATGCTTTTTCATTTATAGAGTTTAGACAAGTAAGACAAATATATTTATCAAGATTGATTTTAAGAAAAATTCAAAATTGAAAATAAAAAAATAAAAAAATAAACCATGTATAAATATATATTTTTTAAACTAATAAATATAAATATAACAATTATTTTTGATATTATTTAAAAAGATATATATTTTTAAACTAACAAATACAAATATGACAAATTTTTTTTTTTATATTATTTAAAAATTGCAGTAAAACCTACATTAAGTATCGTGTCCTATCATTAAAACCATATATACATTTTATCTCGAAAAAAATCGGGTAAATGGAATATACCAATTATTTATTGATTTATTGCACATTTGATCTTGAAAAAATCAGGAAGTGGAATATAACAGTTATTTATTGATTTATTGAAGAAGGAAACAAGACAGCGCCCGTGAGTCGTGACTATTGTTCAGGTTCCTCATATGATCGATCATAGACATTTGACTTCGAAATTCACAACGCCACAACGATAGTGTCTCGCTTATCGTGATTTATTCCATGACTGGGAAGCTGCACCACCAAAATCCGCAATTTAATCATTAAGCACAATGGCAAATTTATTAAAAAAAAAGACGAGAAATGCTAAGTTTATCTCAGAAGCCATTTGAAACCAGGAAGCAATGGATTTAGTACCTTGAGTGGAAAGCATCCAGTTGCTATCTTGACTGATAGCCCAGAAGAAATAACCCAACAGATGCCTCCGTTTAGCGAACAAAATCTTTGCTGCCACAGATTCTTTGTTGTCGTAACCAACCCAGATTAGATTTGACGAATATGAGTAGGCTGACACGGTTTTCTTGTCGAAGACCTCTGTTGCATTTTTCTCTTTAATGAAGTCTCTGATCTCGGAGAAGAACATAATTCCTATTTCGACGCTCAGGTTTTGCTTGCGATCGGCAGCCACGGCGGGGGCTCCAATCCCCGTTTGGTTGAGGCTTTTCAGTATCCAAGAACGCCCATAGAGCGGCATTCCCATCACAACTTTGTGGGAGGGAACTCCAGAGTCGAGCCACGATCCAATTCCGAAGCTGGTGCTGATGTTGGAGGACGGATCATACAGGGCCGCGTGAGCTCCAGTTGCAGAAGTGTCCCAGGATCCGTGATAGTCGAAGCACATTGCGTTCACCCAGTCCAAATTTCTGGCAATGGATTTCGCTGGGTACGCCCTGTTCTCGGTCGATAGGAAGAAATGCTGCGCAAAATAGACGGCTGCTATAAGGAGGAGCCGAGGGCGACCCGAAGCCTTGGCTTCCGAGTTAATGGCACGCCTTCACTTAGAGAAAAGCTTGCCTAAGTGCTTCATCTCCACCGCGGTTTGGGGAAGCTCCCAGTCGAGGTCAAGGCCGTGAAAACTGTATTTTCTGGCCATGGCGATCGTTGAATTTATGAACACCTTGCGGTGGGAGGTGTTGTTGGCCATTAAAGCGAAGGCAGTGGCATTCGACCCCCCGTCGCCAATTGAAATGAGTGTCTTGAGAGAGGGGTTTTTCTTCAGCAGAGTCGGGGTGAATTCTGCGGGGTCGTCAGTGGCAGGGAATTCCACCTAGAATGTCTGGTCGTTTAAGTTTGCAAAAGCGTAGAAGATGTGTGTGAACAGGGTTGCGTCAATGGAGAATGGAGGCGTGAAAGAGGCTGTGTAAGATGGCCAGTATGCTGCCTTCACGTCAAACCTTTCTCCGTCAATGGATATAATTTTTATTTTTTTAATTTTAATATTATGACGTCATGTGGACACATGTCAACCCAAATCCAGATACCAAATCCCAAGGCTGACATCACCTCCTATCCACCAATCAGCTGATGACAAAAATTGCTTTTTAACAAAATTAAAAAAAAAAATTTACACACCCCTAAGTCTCACTTTGCAAAACAGCTTTTGATTTACCTGCCTCAAAAGGCACCAGCTAATAGCAAAGTCAAAGCAAAGTCAAACCTGATCGATTACAATATACCTGCATGAGGCAGGTATAATAAGATATAATATAAATCACTTCTTAGAAATGCTTCTATGACTATAAAATCCCCTATCCCTATTATGCAAAGTACAGTGACTTGACTTGATATTTTCATATTTTAAAATATAAATGGATGCTCTTCAAAGTACAGTGACTTGACTTGATATTTTCATATCTAAATGGTTGCTCTTCAAGATGTTGAATAATTCTTGATTAGCAATAGCGCTGTAACTTTTGGCAGTGCAATGATCCAGATTTCTCAATGTGAATACTGGTTACCCCTTTGGGTTTTACTTTTTACCAATCTGTTGAGTCAAGTTATTGGGTCGAAGAGGGGCATTTTATAGGCTAGTAGGGGAATATGTTCATCCTAAAGCTGGCATTCGTTCTTAAAAAAAAAAGTAATATAAAAATTTATAAAATATTATAAAAAACTACATGCCCTCTTAAATTAGATTTCAAATATTTACAAGGCATTTATATAAAACTACTATTTCTATTTCTGTACTTTTATTCGGCATATGCTGTTATGCTTTTGTAATACATTTCCCGTATATAAACTCATCATTCAATTAGGGCTTATGTGATATTCTTAAAATTTATTTAAAATGGTAAATTTTAACTATTTTATATTGATTGTTGAGCATAAGAATATCCCTTGACTTATTATTATCATAAGGTCATCTGGAGCACAGATTTGTCTTAGAAGAATATATACATGAAGGATTGAATATTGAAAGTATTTTTGTATTTGAAATTTTAGTATATGTTGGAATAATTACCGAACATATCCATTCGGATAAGCATGTTTACACTTTCAAACATTTTATTGCAATTTTGGGTTTTAGTTTTTACCACATATTTCTAATTAAGGTCGATTATGGCTGGTGTAACATTTTGAAAGTTTCTTTTAATGTTAAATTTTATTTATATTTAGCATATATTTCTTAACATAAAATCATGCATCCATGATCCACTTATTACTCTTACTGTTAGTGTGAAATTTTTTGTATAATTAATGAATATATTAATGGAAAGAGTTTCTATTTGATTAATGAATATGGGAGTTTTTCATGGGATAAATATATTTCTCAACATAAAATAATGCATACACTTATTACTATCTTGTTGTTAGTGTGAAATTTTCTGTATAATTAATGAAGTACATTAATATAAATTTTCAATTTGATTAATGAATACATTGATAGAAGTATTTTCATGGAATTATTAAAAATTATGGTAGAAAGGTTTTAATACTACCTATATGTATGTATTATTAATGTATTATGTTTAAAAAATATTTTAGTGTTTATATTTATGTTGGAAATGGGTAAAATGATGTAATATAAAAAATGTGTTATTATTAACTTATTGTGTTTTAATGAATATTTTAAATATATGAATCTTGAAATGGTGTATTTAGGTGTGATTTAGGCAATTTATTTTATATATATAATTTTTTTATTAATATATTTAGTAAATATTTTTTTTTTCATTAGTTTGAATGGGTTAATGCTTTGAGCTTCACTTAGGTATATTGTTTATAAATACATTTTTAAACAAAAACTTCTAGTAAGAAAAAAACCATACCAATTATAAACATAAAACCCTATGTAAAATCTTTGATCGACAAAGAATTTTTGTTATTTTTTTTCTATTCTTTCTCTCATTAGATTCTCTATGTACTAAATCTGTTCTTGCAAGTCCATGGTTTGAATCCTATCGTGGAGATAGTTACCTCTCATGAGATGACACGTGTGACGCAACAAGCCTCGACAAATATCTCCATATGACCCTAAGTGACACAACAATGAGCCAAGGTAGACCTCTCCATATGTTCATGAAATGACACAACAATTTAGATATGTATGGCGGATTACATAGTGCGACGTCGACATGTCATGAGGACCCAACCAATAACCTTAAATCAGGCACATTTTTGGATCAACCGACAATAGACAAATGACAGTTGAAGGTCTCAGTAGCTTTTTGTACCGCCACGTGTCCAGTGGAAACTACATTGGCACTACATTGGCGGCCACAATACAACGGGAAGTCACGTTAGTCTTTACCTTGATCTTGGGTCATCTTGCCTTGTCATGACAAAACGTAATAAATGGACTTGGCAACCGTCAAATGCTCTAATGGTGCCAACGCGCCGTTGGTCCTGTGACTACTGGAGTTCACTGGTTGGAAGTCTTGCAAAAATTATTATTAAAAATTTGTGTCTGCCTTTTATCTGTCGCACTGGCATTCAACACGGCACGACATAGAATTTTCAAAATAAATGCCCTAATGTGAACCTCATAGGACTAAGTTAAACTCTAGACTATTTGCACTTAAAATTCGACAAGCTTTTTTTGGTCAAAATTCGGTAGAAATTATTCAAATGGTAGTTTTTAGTGATTGGAATTGTATAATCTGGGTGGCCCAGCAGTAATCAAGGGTCCTGAATCCATTTCTGCAATAAAAATTGCCATTATAATACTGAAAATCTTATTTTCAACAACAAGTTGCGTTGCCAGATTCCGGCCAATTTGACTAAAAAAGTGCAAATAGTCTAGAGATTAGCCAACTCCGAACAAAAAATGCCAAATCTCTGGTATTTTCACCAGACAAACTTTGCGGACAGATGGAAAAATTGCTTTTAAATCAACTAATGAAAAGAAAAGAATCACGGGAACGCTGAAGAGCACAAAATAGCGCATGGATTTATTCCATTAATGAAATCACTTGAATCTTTTTACCGCGTCCAGCTTCTTTACAGTGACGAGATCCAATATTTCTTCCATTTCCGAAGCTCCTATTTATGCAAACTCTAAATTTATCACCACACACACACAAAAATAAGAAGGAGAGACGAGTTGTTAGAACACCTCATTTCATGTTATGTACTTTTAGGACTAGATGAAGGATATGAGGACTCAAGCTTTAGTCATGATTTTTGTCTGTGTATTAGTCAAATGCCTATATAATTTCACCTGATATTTTGAAATTTGGGGCGTTGGAGGGTTAATTTGAATACCAACATGGTTTTAGGGATAACCAAGATTTGGAGAAATATTGTAGCTAATTTCATATATGCGCAGATAAATTCCTAAAGAAGATTATTATTTTCCATAGTGCTTCAAAGGAATCAATGATTGGGTGGTCAATTATTACTTCAAGTTGAAGCATATCCATATAGATCATTCATTTTTCCTCCTCTTGGTTAGTTTGAACTTTGTACATTTAATGTGGATTTCTAAGAAAGGTTTTTATTTTTGTTAGGTTTACTACATTGTGCATTTGAATATATTTGAATACTTCAAAAAAATACACTTGTTATACAATTCTAGGTAGTTTAAAATGAGCATACTTAGAATAAATTTGAATTTTTATGCATTTTTTCAGTGATTGTTCACTATAAACAATTATCTTAATTTAGGCATGGGAGGTTGAGAAATTAACTCTAGAGCTCCCAAAGCAAAGAAGCTAGGGTTTCATTCTTTTTACTATAATCATATTGGGTATTAAGTTAGAGAGATATTCCCACTTAAAGGTTATTGTAATAGTTAATTTTATAAAAAAGTGGGGAATCTCCTAATAGAGAAAGTACTAAGATAAAATATTAAATTCTTCTTTATGAATGTTATTCCATATAGGAAAGTTATGTAACAAGTAGAATGTTTTTAGGAAATAATAAAGAAGTGGTTGAACAACGGTTAAGACCATTAAAAGATTAGTTAAAGGATTTAAAGAACGATAAGAGTTGATCCTAAGGGAAGACATTTGGTGATTATGAGGAGGAGATGGATCTTTAAACTCATAAATTACTTAATTTTTTTTCTCTAAATGAGAAAAAAATCTATTACCAAGTAGCATAGATAACAACTTCATTTGCACATCACATAAATTACCATACAATGTGAAGTGCGAACATGTTGAAATTTAACATTTACTTTTGTTTATCAACTTTTCAATATAAATATACAAGAACATTTATCTATTCATTTCGTTAGGTTTGGTTCATTTCTCTATGCTCTTACAAACTAAGAGCACTTTGTCTACAAATATTATTGTAAATATAAATTTACAATATTTATGACTTTAAGTATGATAATCATCTATATCCAAACATCAAGAAACATTGTAAAGACACTTATAGATTGATTTGTAGTTTAATTATATATTGTTTTGCAACCCATAAGTGTTTGTCTTAGGTAAGTTTGTCCATTATGAACTTATCCTAGGATGATAAATAGCTCTTAAATTCAATTTGTGTATCTATTCAATTTTTCTTCGGCCTTTTATTGCACCTTTGGAGCAATTGCTAGTTTATATATAATGAAAAGCATCAGTCACATTTTCAAGATACTTTGTTTCAGTATTGTGTGGAATCATGTTTTTGCATTTGCATTCTAAGCAAGAGAATTTAAAAAATATATCTTTTTGTGAATCTCAACCCTAACCATGCCCATTATATATATATATATATATATATATATATATATATATAATGTAAAGCATTGTTCACATTTTCAAGCAATAGTCTTTCAACGTAACATATTGTAATTAATTGAAAACGACAGCAAGGTCATTTATAGAGTCCCTGCTAGCCGATGGCAGGGACTAATAATGACTTTCCATTTGCGATAATGTCTTATGTTTGTTTTGATTGAGCATTCTTTGAGAGTATTTTGTCCAATTTTAGTTTGAGAATGAAGTGTTATGCATACTACATTGGAATGCCATAATAAGCATAATCTTGAGAATAGGTCTTTTGAATTAGTGAATTATGCTAGAAAATTTTGAGCATAAATTGGATCTTTTTCAAGTTTCGGAATATTTGTATTCAAGTTTTATAATATTTGTATTCTTAATAAAGGGGCATATCAAGATTATCAATGAAAAATAATGCTCAGATGTGTAGGCTTTGAATTTCATAAACGTTTAGTGCTGCCATTTTTGCCTCTAAATTTGGGCTTGATTTCGAAGTTCATATATTGCATAAAAATAACACGTTGACCTTCAACATTTATGTGCTTGACCTCATTCATTAAGGTACCATTTATTGGATATGCAAGAAAAACACAACATTCATTTAAAGTAAAGTGGGTAGGGCCATTTTTTTAGTGTTGAATGGAAAGTTTTTGGATGTATAAAAATATCTTGGAAATGTATAAAAATGATATTATCACTTTTTAATATAGTAGGCATCATTTATTAGATATGCATGAAAACTGAGAACACTAACATACAACATTAAATTGATTAATCTGATTAATCTATATTATAGTATGTATGATTTAAATATATATATGGTATTAGTGTTTAAATTATTTTGGAATTGTAAAACAAATAAATATTTGTATTACATTTTTTTCCGAGAAAGAATCATAATCTTCTATTATATAATGAAAAGATTATAATTTTTTTAAGAGGATTTCATGTTAACAGATTAGGCATCTTATTAAAGTGTTCAAGATAATTTTCAACATATTTTTTAAAGATGTATCTTCTCTCAAGAAGTATACCGATATTTCGCTATTCCTCATCATTCTATCACATTTTCATTGCCTTTTTAGACCAATTTTGTCAAAATATTGATACCAAATATCTCTGATAGAGTATACAAAAAAAAATCTTCAATTATCCATAAGAATTAGCTTCAGAAATAACCAAAAATCCCTTCAACCATAGATCAAAAGAACCATCATATCCTATCCATCAAGTGCCTTTAAAAAGTTTGTAATGATACATTTATAATGGAGTTTTAATGTTTAGATATAACCCATGTCCCTTCCTGCAATAGTGCTCCAGCCTTTGTTAATTCATTAGCCTAGGCATTCCTTTCCCTGTATATGTGCTTTATTCCTATTTTTTCCAATTGCTCAATTAACCCATGCACATTTTCTAGCATTCAAGGCCAGCTGAACATTATTTATCCTATTTTGCCCCGTGATCCACTTAATGATAATTTGAGAATCACTACAAATCTGAATCTTATAAATCTCATGCTCAATGGCCATCCTCAAAAGAAGTTTGATTGTGCTTAACTCGACAAAATTGTTAGTTCCTTCTCTAAGACCGGCTTTAAAGTTGAATCAATGATCTCCAGAAAGAAAGATACAACCCCCAGCTCCACAAGATATCTGATCCCCCAAAGTCGATCCATCAAAGTAACTCCAAGGAAAAGTACAGTCTATTTCTTCTTCAGCCACCATTCTGATTTTGATTTTTATATTTTCTTGTGGAAGATATCTCATTCAATCCCCAAACTTTGAAAAGTACTTTGAATAGAACGAATGAATTTTCCACAAAACAATTGAGAATTCTAGCATTCCATATATTCCGCAACACAATCAAAGGAAGAGATCTGTAGTCCTTTAAATCCTCCTTTAAGAACCATTCCTTTAAACATTTTCCATTGATTCTCCTTCCCACGGATTTTTCAGTTGAAGTTTACTTTCAATTTCAGTCCATACTTTCCACCGCCAAATGAAAGTTTGATTATTCTTCCTCTTTAAACAGATAACATATTCCAGATCCCTCTCTTGCTTTTCTTCTGAGGACATCCCAGATTAGTGCTTTATTTGAGAGCAAAAACCACATAAAAATCTTTGTCTTCAAAGGACACTTGAATTTCCAAGCAACCTTCCACCACCAAACCTGTTTAGAACCATCATTATCCTTAATAAACTGAATATATCCAACTTTGGGAGAATATATTCCATATTTTGAAAATACCCATGCTAAAACATCCTCATTCACATTTAGTCTGATATACATGCTTTCAATAATGTTATGTATGCATTCCATAAGTTCCCATCGTTTATGTCCATAATCCCAACATCGTATGCCTTTAATCAACCGTGTCCCATAATAGAAGTGGTCCTCGGATCAACAATGTTATTAAGGAAAACAAGTCCTTGAATTCTTAAGTGATCAATAATGTGCATTGGCATAGTATGTCTCCGTTTGCAGCTAACCCAAGGATCAATGCCAATATGCTCAAGAGATCTATTACCGACCTTATAAGATAACCTAGATCATATCAAGTCAAACGCACGTAAAAAAACTTTCCAGCATATGTATATATTTCTACAACCTACAGTCGAACTTTTGATCCTATCCAATGAGGACAGAGGGAAAATATACTTTTGGATAATAGTCTGTACCCTTGAATTAATTTCCAAACACTTTTTCTTGCTAGTGCTTTTGAAAATAAAGGAGAGACTTTTAAACCCCAACCTCCATAGTTCTTTGGAAGAGCCAATTTTTTCCATGAGGTCCATGCCAAACCTTGTTGATCCAGTCTTACAGACGATAAGAACTTGAAACACAACTTCCTAATTTTTTCAATTATATCTATTGGAATCCAAAAGTGCATGCAATAAATAGGTATAACTTCTAACACAGATTAGACTAGCACCAGCTTCCCTCCTTTCAATAACCATTGATGACTCCCGTTTTTAATCCTATTTTCACATTTTGCCACAAGCCAATGCCAATCCTTATTTACATCTATTTCCTTATTTACATCTATTTGCATCAAGTCTTTGATGCCTATTAAAACTAACCAATGACTCATAACATTTATTTTCTCGACATGTATTTCATATGTTTGAAAACTGAAGCATTGGGATATAATATTTATTGGATTAGTTAACATGTTTTTATTGAACCAATTACAAGTAAGAGAAAGATTTAACAAAGATAGTATCCACTATTAGTAAGGCTAGTATCCACTATTAGTAAGGCTAGCATCCATGTAGTTTAATTTCATATTTAGAAGGCATTTTTTTGTTTATATATGTGTATATAGGTATATATATATTTATTATTGTGTAATACATTAATTTTTTAAGATAAAATTATATAATTTCATGAAGTAAATAATTGAATTAATAAAACATGTTTTTCTCTAACAACATTTCTTCTATCTAAATAACAAATTTATACCAAATTAAAGTTGTGAGAAAAATTACAATTTTGTATATTTGTTTAAACAAAATTTCTTCTATCTACACAATAACTTTACATTAAATTGAATTTGTGTAGAAAAAAAACAATTTTTTAGAAACTTGATGTTTAAACATTTAAAGACATCATACTGAAATTTTTTGAAAAGATATATAATGTTTTGTTTAACTTTACATTAAATTGAATTTGTGTAGAAAAAAAACAATTTTTTAGAAACTTGATGTTTAAACATTTAAAGACATCATACTGAAATTTTTTGAAAAGATATATAATGTTTTGTTTAAAGACATCATACTGAATTTTTTTTGAAAAGATATATAGTACCATGCCAAAATACAACTTAAAATTATATTTTTATCAAATTGTGTTTTTTGGGGGTCATAAAAGATACTTCTCTCTCTAATAGGTAATACAGAAAGCCCCATATCACCTTATATGCACGGATCAAATTTGAAGGGATGGTCTTAATTTATATTTGAAGGGCATATGTTTAACCAACCCTTCAACAATGAAGGGTTATATACATAATTACACTTCTATTCATATGTATGGATTAAGTAAACCCTTAGTAAAAAGATGTGAACAAAATATTAATCTTCCAAATCTTAAAATCTTTTGAATGCAAGACATAATGATGGAGGTGCACAAAAATTGGATGCCTCTTGTAGAGAGATGCTAATGAATGGGCATTGATGATATCAATAAGCCCTTTGTTTCTAGATTGATTTATTTTGATGTTCACTTTGAAAAAACTATTGCAATTTATAGTCCATACAAAAAAATAGATTGTTTCCATAATGCATTACCTAAGAATAATTGCTACTAATTAGGTGATAAGTGTACTCCATTCATATCCAAGCATTCATAAAGCACTCAAATTTGTAATTAATTGGTTATATTCTATTTCATTCATATATTAATCCTTAATTAAAAAGAGTAGATTTAACTCACCAAATTCAGTTTATATTTTGTTAAGAAGCCTATTCATCATAGCTGAAGCCCCAATCACACAAACCATAATAAAAAACTACAAAAAAATAATTGCACTGAACTTTTCCTTGCACGATGTTGTGAGTCATTTTCCTCATCCAAAATACAGGTTGATATTATACTCTAAGCCATGCGAGATTATACATACATTGTTTATATCGAGAGTACCCAATTGGAATGTAATTGAAATTAATTTGAGGCCAATAACAATGGAAAAATAGACATACAATATACTATATATACCTATAGAGGACTATGTAACCACAATCACCACTCACATATTGAATGTATATTGAATGGCATTATGTAGGTTTGAGAGGGGATTTGCAAATGGTCTGTAAATGTAAATTTGTTTAAAGTTTTTGTTTCGAATCTAGCTATCTAGATATGAATGGATTGTTACAAATATGAATGCTTGGATTATTGGATTGTGATTATGAATGCAATGTTATGAAAATCATAAGATCTCCTTTCACTTGAAAAGTTCTAAATAATTTCAAGTCAATTTAGAAGCTCTAAACAAAGCATTATGCAATTCCATGGATGCCAATGTCATCATGTACATGAAGCCATTTGATCATGTCCCTATTGAAAGCCAGGTGTCTTTTTGTTATCGGACCAAAAATGATAGAGTCAGATATGAAAACAAACATGCTTCTCTTTTCTAACTTTGAAAACCACCTACCTAATTCATGCTCTTAGAATAAGAAATCTCCACTAAATCACCATAGTAGCATTACCATCTGTTTTGATTAAGAAATATCTTGTACCAATAGTTTTGGAAATGAACTGAATTATCTAAAAAAAAACATGACAGATAATTAGAGTTGTGCTATGCTTTCAGATGGATTTAATAAATGTTTGACCAACAGTGTCACACCTCACACTTCTAATGAAATTTTAAAATAAACATTGCACTTCTTGAAAACCCGTCAAAATTTAAAATTGTCTTTTCTTTTGACAAGTAATATTTTAATTACACTTCTCGGAAGGGCTAGGAGGCCTTTGAAAGGCTGTGACGGGTTCAATTTTGATCCCTGCTTATATGTGCTATAATGGGATCTTTGTCCTATACATGAGATCATGAATGTCATTACGGGGTTTAAGGGCTAAAACAAGCTAGTAAACCACCGAATAGGTTTTATAAAAAAATGTTCTATCATATCATATGTCTGTAATTGCATAACAACTGATTGCTCTTATTGCCCATCACACACGCCTCCCTTGTGACCGTTGATTTCACAGAATATAAGAATGAAATTGATGCACCGTTGATACGGTGAAGATTCAGAATCACTTTTTTCAGAAGAAAAAAAAAAGGCCTGTCGTTGATATTCATTGAAAGAGCGTCTTACATACTCGACAAACTTTCCCTCGAAAGAAGAACCTGTCAAATAAGCACCATCGAATGAAAGATCCAACGTCAACGGTACTCTTCCCCAAACACAGAGATAGCACGGTACCCTTCCCCAGGCACAGGGATAGCGACAACCACAGAAATATCAATACGTGATTGGCACGCTGCCACTATCGCTTCTTCCTCCACGGGAACGCGATATATATATTTATGTATATATGAGAGATATATATTTTATGTATATCTGAGAGATATTGATGGATGATTGGTACGCCATAACACGCACGTCGTTACCAGAATTTGTTGGATTTTCACATCATGGGGAGATCTTAATTTGTGTATATCCCCTCCACCGCCTCATCCTCGCGGTGGTGCTTCTGGAACAAAATTATTTTGTTTAGTCTCCCAGAATTTGTTGGATTTTCACATCATATGGAGATATTAATTTATGTATATCCCCTCCACCGCCTCATCCTCGTGGTGCTTCTGGAATAAAAATTATTTTGTATAGTCTGACCAGAATTTGCTGGATTTTCACATCATAGGGAGATGTTAATTAGTGTATATCCCCTCCACCGCCTCAGCCTCGTGGTGCTTCTGGAATAAAAATTATTTTGCTTAGTCTCATCTTTCGTTCCATTTAAAGAAACTTTGCCGCACGTGGGAAGGAAATTACATGAACAGAATAAAGAGAGCTGACATTATTTGTATTTAACTTTATTCACGAAAGGTCTTTAAAAAACTATTCTTTATTACTAAAAAGATATAACACAATCCTCGAAAGATTCTACTTTATAAAACCTTCATAAAAAAAACTGTAATTAATGTTAACTTTATTCACTAAAGGTCTTTAAAAACTATTCTTTATTAGTAAAAAGATATAACACAATCCTCGAAAGATTCTACTTTATAAAACCTTCATAAAAAACTGTAATTAATGTCAATATAAGGTAATGTCAATATAAGGTTGATATCATGGTGAGAAACTCTCAAAATCTTCTATATCATCCTTCTCATGTACACCCACCCTTTACCTTGTATCCTTTCATTACTGTGGAATGTAAAAAACTCATTGTCCCTTAAATCCTTTAGCTGGCATGTAGAAAACTCATTTTCCATGACATTAGTCACATCTTTGTTTTCTATATATACACATGTATTAAAAAACACATAGAACTTATTGAATAGATTCCTAATAAGTTCTTCACATATACACTTCATTAATTTAATGACAAACATAGATTTTCATGATACAGTATTAAAAACTTGGAATACTACTCTAAGGTTATCTTTTTAGTCTAATGTGAAGAATAAGTTAGATAATAATGACTCATTAGGGATTCCTAGAGTTTAGGGATTAGGTTGGGGGTAGCTGGAGGAAGTTGAGATATTTTCTCAACTTCTCCCACAAAAAGTGGAATTAGTTAGATCTCCCTCCAACTATTTATGTACGTGTTGTTTCTCTTTCTCTGTTTAAGTGTGTGCAATACAAACTGTTCTTTGTGTGTGAATCTTGTGTAATCATGGCTGCTCTCATGAATTCTAATTTGGTATCAGAGCTTGACTGGGCTTAATCCCTCACGGGAGTGCCCAGGAAGATGAAATAGTTTGGGAGTCCATTCTCTGTAAATAAGTAGCATAGTAGAGTGTTGCATTTTTTAATTTTTCGTGTGTTGCATAAGATTCTGTCCATATTGATCGTATTCAAGGAGCCTGTCCGCCCTAATCAAAGTCTGTTCTCATGAAAATCAGAAATTGATAAATTGAACCGCCGCTGCTGCAGACCGAGGAGAGTGGGATTGCTGTGCAATCACTATTCATTGAGATCGCTGTCAAATGCTGCCGCCGTAGCCATAGCCAACCAGATCGCTGATTGAGGAAACTGCAAATAAGAGGAGTCGTTGCAATTTTGTTTTTGAACTCATTGCTGATTTGTTGAACCCGTTGTATCAATTGAAGGTCGCAGTCTGCTGAATCGTTCAATGCCGAAGGTCATCGCATATGATTCATTGTTGCTGCCTGTGAGAAGCTGCCGCTGCAGATCCAAATATACGACCCGCATAATTATTTCCAATTAAGATCGCTGAGACTGCTGCGTTCTCTGCCACGATTTCGCCAGATTTGAATTAAATTCTCTGCATCCGTGATTATCTGCATTTTAAAAGAATAGAAGCCGCTGTAAAAGATGTGACGTGGGGTTGGGTTTGCAGGCGATCGATCGTCCAATTCACCGGCGGGTAACCATGTTTCGAGATTGGGCAGCCAAGTGCATGTGCAAGTTCGTAATCATAAGTCTTCCGATGATTATCTATGTTATCTCTGGGTCACATGTGTACCTCATTGTTAAATTACATTACAGAAATGCCCAGTGATTAGCATTCTCACGTGGCAAAGGAAAAGCTTGGATGGCTCCCAATAGACTACGTGACTGTGTGGATTTTGTGCACTTTAAAGAGTTTGCTTGTGTGTATAGCTGTAGGTTTGTTATTTTTATATTGTTTAAAGAAGAACAGAGTGACATAATTCAAGCCTGTAGTTCTTGAGTTCTTCGGTGCCACAAGAACATGTTACTAGTTTGAATATGTATACAATTCTATTAAAAGATGGTGATTCTTGCTGTACTTCGGTGCTCCAAGATCATTGAGTGTGTGTAAAAAGGTCACATTGTAAAATTGATTACTTAATTTTTTCAGTATCATGGTTATTTTTCGGGGTAGTCATGAATCTTAGATCCTAAAAATGCTTCAAAGATGGTCGGAAGCAGTTTTATTTATGTTGGATGAATTGGTAGCTCGAAGTTGTGGAGAAAGAGCGTAAACCAGAAGATTTCAGAGTGGGTGAGAGTGCTGATGAAGACCAGATCAGACAGAGATCTATGTTTTAATCAAATTGCAGTATTATATATATATATAATTATGATGATTAACATTTATTGAAATTTATTTGTTTTATTAGATCTTAAGAAGAGATAGGAATTAATTGAATTGTTGTAAAATGTTATTTTTATGATAAAAAAGCTTAGAAAGAAATGTTCTTAGGTTGTCATAGTTTTGACGCGTTAGAATACCATGGAAGTTAGAATTGTAGTAGAGATTAGGAAATTGCGATCGAATGTGATGTACATAGGGCACTTTAAGAGAAAATGGCATTCGTCTTCAATGGTCATAGACTCATACAACTGACAAATCCTTTCCACCCATGGTGTTTCAGGTATTGTCCAACATCTTGTTTCACTATGAATCTCATGGGAATTCGTTCTTATATTGGCTATATTAATTTTCTTCTTCAAGCTAGTTAGGATAGAGAAATAATTTTGACCTTTCATCTTAAGTTTAATGACCTCCTTGTAGTTTCTTAATTTTCTTTTAACCTCTAAGACTTTCTCATCCCACATTTTCTCTTTAAAATAGATGTAATAGTAGTCTTGATGTTGTTGATATTTTTCAAGGTGGCATTTTCGTTAATCCCCCAATGGTTTAACCACGCCAAGGCATCGTTATACCAGCCTCTCTTCAGTTGTAGATGGTTTTAACTAGAATTTAAAGAAATTTTAGGGAGCCTTTAGTCATCCATGTTATTTATCCTATCTTTGTACATCAAGTCCCTAATCATAGTGATGCTTTCAATGGGAGGAAGACCCTCGTTGATAAATAGAATATGATAGGGCGTATTGCTTTTGATTTTTAGGTTATACATGATAATACACTTTTGAATTTTCTCAATACTTCTCCACAATTCTCAAGAAATGTTGCAACCCCAAACTTCACAACCATACAAGATAAGAGGAGTGACAAGATTTTAAAAAATGAACTTATTTTTATGCCACATCACAAGGTGAAACGATTTACAATTATTTTCTAGGACAAAATAAGCTTTCCACCCTCCATTAATCCCTTTCGCAATGTTATGGTTCCAGTTGAACTTGTGATGTATATCAAATCCAAGATATTTGTAAGATGACACTTCCTCCAAGTTGTCATTGTCAAAATCAAAATTACTGCAAGCATCTTTCTTGGACTTGATAATCATAATAAATTAGTTTTGTCGGTGTTAACATATACTTGAGGAAGGAACTTACATAAATCATTTTAGTTTTGTCGATGTTAACATACACTTGATCATATATATATATATATAACAGATGACCAAGTCTTAATTACCACCCTTCATTTCAAATTGAATATACACACTCTACAATTAAAAAATTGTAGAATGTGCATTTCTAGTGTTTTGAAATTGATTCATAAACATGGAAAATTTTAGGGGATCATCTTAGCACATTTTCTAAATTTAGGTGTTCTAAAAATCGATCTAAACCTCTATTCACCCACGAAAATTGCTAGCAACTCCCATTCTCCCCTGATTTCCAGAAATGGAAATTACTAGGGGCTCTTTGGAGACATTGATTTCAACTTGTATGTTGCAAATAGTTTGTAGAAACCTTATAAAAGAATGTAACATTTGCTTGAAGCCTAGAACTTTGTTTACTATATTTATTGTATTTGTAAAAGTAGTCCCAGATTTAGTCCAATCTACCTCATTACTCTTCTACTAGCTCTGTTATAATTTTGCATCCCTCCTTTCATGGATGTAAGGACTTGAACCAATACCATGACATCGCCACATCGCCACATTCTGAGCGACTTGCATTTTTTTAAATTTGCATAAAAATATATCATTTATAGTGGGTTTGGGTTTTAATTAGGTTTGGAAGAATGTGGATAATATTTGGTTGAATAAACAATTTGTTGTTAATGTTTGAGAAAATATGATAATATTTAACTTTAAAGCTTTAATTGCAGAAATACTAAATACTGGAATCAATAGAACATTCAATCACATAAATCATTCATCCACAACACAAGATGTACCCTAGGGAAAACCCTCAAAACAATGAGGATGAAAAACCCCAACAAGTATTCAGAGTATAATTTTATGATAGATTGCAGAGAATGTATTTTACAAAATAGCAAATTGTCTTCGACGCCTTGAGTTCTAAATAAAAGAGAATAATGAGCAATAAAGAATAGGAATCAATTGTCTGAACTTGCCATGTATCCATCACATGAATAACAAGCTACAAACACTACCATGCAAACAATAGCAAATGACTACATCAGAATTGTGCACTACATACACCGAAACTGTGAATTGTCTTCATGGATAATTAATCTTGTACACTAGATACTTCATTCTGCATAACATATGTGTCATTCCTTTCATCTTTAACACTAACTAATGCTTAACTAACTTCAGAGTCAAATTTCCATCTAACTAAATGTATGATCACTGATCCAGATGGGTATAGGTGGCCACCCACCTATTCCGCTAGCTCAAAATAGTTGCTCATGTTGACAATTTTCTTGTAGTTTTCTACGATTATTTGAGTCCCAAACTTCCGGGGCCGTTTTGAGGTCCTAAATGAAACTTTTTGGCGATTCAAGGGGCCAAAAGGATGCCTTCGTCACGCACTTGGACCCAGTTGAAATTTTTAAAGCTCGGATAGACCTTTCCAAAGGGATATTGAGCACCCCAAATGGAGATCGTATGCAATCGTTATGACCCTGAGAAGTTGACTCTTCAACTAACCACCTTGGGGCCGCAAACTTTATGACGATTCATCTCCTAGGGTTAGGTTTAGGGTTTTCTACCTCTCCAAGGATTTATAATAAAAGTCCATTCAGACTCCTATTGTATTGAGCTTGTCACGAGTGAACATAGCTACCACATCTCTTCTCATATATACAACTACCACCATTCTAGTTGCTTTTGTTTTACAATCTGTTCTATTTCATTCATTTAATAGAATATGAGTTTATTGTATTATTGTGTTTATCTCCATATATATCTGTGGATGTGAACATATATACATATATGCTCTTTCATTTCATTCTCACATAAATATGGATCAGTGGTATCAAAGATTTTTTCTCTTGTGGTCTCTTAGTGCATGTCCCCAACGAGATCTAAATATCGAGAGTTGGGTCTTGAACTAGTTGAGCTTGGGGAAAATACCTCTCCTTGTCCCAAGCGGCCTCACATCGCGGGAGAAGAAAAGAGAGATGACAGAACATGAGATCCTATTAAACTGGTGCTCGAGGAATCCCTCGCGCGATAGTCGAACGAGATGATGAATAAATTCACCCAGATCCTTCTAAGAATGTCGACAACGACAGATGCACCTTCAATGAGAAGTTGTTTTGGGGGTGCAACTCCCTTCAAGGTACAAGTTAACTTTGACATCCCCTTATTTAAAGGAAATATAGATGCAGATTCTTTGGAAAAATGGTTAAGTCTGTTAGAGGGTTACTTATCTGTTCAAAAAAATTTCGACAGTGAAAAGATCACCTTCACGCTCCTTAATTCCCTCGCCCATGTAAAACATTGGTGGGATGGGTACTTCGAGAGGCATGTGAAGGATGAATCTAAGTTATTCAAAACAAAACCCACTTGGGAATCTTTTTTCGATGCCATCAAAGAGGAATTCTACCATGTTGGAAACTATGATGACCAATACACCCAGTGGACGACATTAAGCCAGGAAAGAGACCAGACAGTGTCGGAGTATACAAATTTATTCCATACCATGTGCTCAAAGCTGGGTATTAGAGACTGTGAACGACACTTGGTTCTAAAATACTACAGTGGTATGCACAGGTACATTGAGTCGGAGATGGATTTCTTAGATATATCCTCACTAGGAGTAACTTAATGATATGCAGTCAAAATCGAGCAAAAAATTAAGCAAAAGAATAAGCGGGATTTTGGGTCTTCAAATCAACAATAGAAGCTAGGAAAAAGTGGCCCTAATTCACAACCCAAAGGACATAGCAAGGATGGCCAAACACCTGACAACCAGTCCAAGTCGCAGGAAAATAAGGGTAATGGGTAATCGAAGAAGGACACCGGTAAGTGGTGCGAGTTCCATAAAATCTCCTGGTACAACACTGATGAATGTTGCTCGAAGCAGTAATTGTTGGACGAGACAAAATCCCTAGATCTAGACTCTGACTCAGACACTAATGCAGAGAAAGAAAGGGGTAAGCATATCATTGACGCAAAACCTAGTGCC
Organism: Pseudotsuga menziesii; assembly: GCA_001517045.1. Classification (NCBI taxonomy): domain Eukaryota; kingdom Viridiplantae; phylum Streptophyta; class Pinopsida; order Pinales; family Pinaceae; genus Pseudotsuga; species Pseudotsuga menziesii. Next base: position 640,517 of record LPNX010112247.1, on the reverse strand, counting down.
ACCATAGCAACTGCAAAGATCCAATCAGAAGAGTCAAAGGAGCCAGAGGAAGTGGAGTGCCTCTTCCATTCACAACTATGGGTGCAGGGGACTCCGTTACATTTCATTGTCAGTAATGGTATTTAGAAGAACCTCATCTCAACTGAGGTCGTCAAAATATTGGAGCTTTCGACGGTTCCACATCCCCAACCCTACAACATTGGTTGGCTGAGCCATGGATGAGACATCCACGTCAGTCAACATTGTCACCTCTCCTACGACATCGTGACGGCATCAAGCCCTTCAAAGATGAGGTAATGTGCGATGTTGCCCCACTTAAAGTTTGATGTTCTTTTAGGACAACCATATATGTGGAAACTCCATGCTATGTATGAGTCTAGACCTCATAGTGTCATTATTACTTTGGGAAATAAACTCTGCAAGATACCAGCGATACTTCCTGGTACTCCAGTGTCTCTCATCACAGCAAAGCGGTGCGGGAAGGTAATCTCCCATACAGGAAAATTCATACTATTCATGGTTCATTTTGAGGGGGAATGAAAGATCACAACAACGTCCACTTCCTCCACATAGAACCCCTCTACGTAGCAGAAACAAGTGGACAAGATCATGGAAGCATACCAAGACATATTCACCACACATGTTGGGGTTCCCATACATTGTCAGGTCAAGCATTCCATTGATTTGATCCCTAGTGCACCTTTATCTAATGGGCCAGTATACAGGCGCTCCCTCATGGAGAACGAAGAAATCAAACACCATATTCAATATTTAATCCAAAAGGGGCACATTCAACCAAGCTCCTCACCATGTGGGAGCCCAATTGTGTTGGTACAGAAGAAATATGGGGCATGGTGACTTTGTATTGAATACCAAGCTCTAAACAAGATCACAGTCTAGAATTGGTATCCCATTCCTTGGATCGATGACCTCCTCGATCAACTCAAGGGGGGAAAGTATTTCAACAATATTGACCTAAAGTCCGGCTATCATCAAGTGCCGATTAAGAAGACTGATGTTTGGAAGACTGCCTTCGGATCTCGAGAAGGCCTTTTTGAGTGGTTGGTCATGCCTTTCGGCTTGACTAATTCTCCAACAACCTTCATGAGGATGATGGATGACATTTTGCAGCCATTCACCAATTATTTTGTGGTCATATATGTAGATGTTATCCTCATCTATAGTAGAACATGGGCAAAACATTTGTAACATATCCACCAGGACCATAGTACCTTGCGCTAGCATAATTTATATGCCAATTTTGAGAAGTGATCATTTGGCATGGAAAGGGTTCAATATCTATGATATATTTTGGAGGATCATGGTGTTCATGTAGATCCGGCCAATATCCAATCCATTCATGATTGGACGACCCNGAGAAGTGATCATTTGGCATGGAAAGGGTTCAATATCTATGATATATTTTGGAGGATCATGGTGTTCATGTAGATCCGGCCAATATCCAATCCATTCATGATTGGACGCCCCCGCCGAATCTCACGGAGCTTCGCAGCTTCTTAGGCCTTGCAAACTTATATCACATATTTGTGTTGGGCTTCTCTAATATTGCTTGGTCCATTAGCCAAGTGACCAAAGGTGGATCTAAGGCCAAGTTCATCTGGTCTAATCCACAACAACACACATTTTAGGAGCTAAAGTAGTGCTTATGTTCGGCGCCCGTCCTTACCTTACTAGATCTACAACGACCCTTTGAGATCGAGACAGATGCTTCAGACTACGTTTTTGGTACGGTCCTCGCTCAGCATGGTCATCCAATGGAATATCATAGTTAGACACTTTCATATATAGTCTGGAAGTACCCCACCTATGACAAGGAAATGTACTCCATTGTCCAAGCCTATTGTCAATGCAAGCATTACATCCTTGGAAAAGAAACAATTATCCACACTGATCACAAGCCCTTGTAGTTCATGCAAACCCAAGGAAAGTTATAGAATGACCACCACCAGAAGTGGTCCACTTACTTGCAGCAGTTCCACCTGAACATTAAATATAAGAAGGGAAGCACCAATCGAGTCGTTAATTTCCTTAGTCAACCTCCAATGGCAGCATTAACCACAGTGCTCAACTCTTGCAGCAATGAGACCTCTCGGTGGCCTCAACTATATGACAATGATCCTGAATTCACTCCTATCTATCATTCCTTGTGTGGAAGTACACCAGTGGTAGACTTTCAGCTTTAGGAGGGATTGTTATACCACTTGGGCCATGTCTGTGTTCCTTCAAGCGAGCGTGCAAAGATGACTTGGGAAGCACATTATAGCCGGGTGGCAGGAAACTTCAGTATTGAGAAGACAATGGCAGTCTTGCATAAGTATTTTTATTGGCCCAAACTATGACAAGATGTAGGCCGATATATTAGGACCTACACTTCCTGCTCCATCGCAAAACATTCATTAAAAATCAAAGGTTGTACAACCCCCTTCCCACTCCAAATGGGTCGTGGGAATCCATCTCCATGGATTACATGTTAGGAATACCTTCAACTAAGCATAGTAATGACTATGTGTTTGTGGTTGTGGATCATTTCTCTAAAATGGTCATTCTGATAACTTGTAAGAAGAGAATCTCTACCGAATCCACTACTAAGTTATTCTTCGAGCATGTTTGGGTTCATTTTGGGATGTCGCATACTATGATTTCAAATCAGAACAACAGGTTCCTGAGCACTTTCTGGTCTAGTCTATAGTCATTGACGGACACTAAGCTAACAAAATCGACTTCCTTCCAAAGTTCCACTCCCATACAGATGGACAAACAAAGGTAGTCAACCAGATGATTGTGCATATTCTGAGAATGTACAATTCTAAACATCCTCGCACATGGGATGAGAACCTTCCTTATGTTCAACATATCTATAGTCAAGCTATTCATATCTCTACCAGTCACAACCTTTTTTAGGCATGCTTGGGTTTCCAACCACTAGCCTCGATTGATGTAGCCCTTCCCCTTGCATCCACACAGGAGGAATCTTCCTATGCTCGGTATGAGGTTGATAAGGCCACCATATTTGTTGAACAAATCCAGCATATCCACCAACAAGTCCATGCAATTTTGGTACAGGCCAATACTAAATACAAGCAGCAACATGACCAGCATCGGGTTCCACACAAGTTCCAAGTTCGGGATAAGGTTTGGTTGCATTTGCAGAAAGAGAGGCTCACATGACCCCATCGCAAGATTCGTCCACTTCAATATGGTCTATACACCATCACCAAGGAGGTTGGTGACAATGCCTTTGAATTAAGCATTCCTTAATTCCTTGGCTTGCACCCAGTATTCGATGTGGAGCTCCTTCGACCATATTTTGCACCACTGTTGGAAATGATCCATACAAGAGATTATATGTCTTTATCCCCGTCGTTTGTTTTTCCAAGTAAACTGACCTTGTATTGGGACTAGATCCACCAATATGAGGTCTTCATTTGTGTCTTTGAAACATGTGCATTCTTCCTCCAACCTCCGTCTTCCTCCTTTCTTTTCCTCTAATGAGGTAATGAGATTGAAGTCTCCTCCTATGATCCAGTGCTTCCCTTCTATCCATTCATGAATATGCCTAGTGGATTCAATGAAAGACATTTTTTCTTAGGGAATATGAGGGCCATACACATTGGTTAAGATTCCAGTAACCGGAAAACCAATTACCCCAAATTCTGTTGAGATAAATAGGTGATTTCCGTTAAATCTAGATAAGCTCACTTTTTTAGGGTCCCATAAAATTCCCAATCCACCAGCTAATCCTATAGCATCAATAACCATTTCTTCACTCCATTTCCATATCTTCTTGCATGTTTCTTAAAGTTGATTCATCGAGCATTTTGTTTCTTAAAGCAAAACAATGATCGGGTTTGTATTCTGAATCTTTTTTTCTTAAAATATTTACTTTCTTAGGTATATTAAGTCCTTTTATATTCCAAGATACAATCTTTATTAAGAAATATAAGCAGAGAGAATTATAGGCCTAAACCATCCCTAATGGTAGGGTACTGGCCTAATTCTACTAGTTTTAGACCTGCTTCCGCTATACGTTGCCTATTTATTTCCTCCCTGAAATTTTTGTTATTTCTTCATGCTTCCTCTTGTGGTGCTTATGGGAGCCTGGGATGATTCCCAGATAAATAGTTTCCCTTGCTTTGATGATTTCCTCCTTTAGTAGAACTACCTAGTCTTATGGGACATAACCTTTTTCAGCATCTGCGCAAGCTTGTTCAATGTCATCCATATATAAATCCACAATATTGATATATTTCACTTCATCCCCCATGTCCCTCTCCGGATCTTCGCCCGAAATGTTTCCTCCTCCATATTGTTTGTATCTTTCGTACTTTCATCCTACTCTTCCTGTTGGTTCTGGTCCTATTTCTTCCCATTATGTGATACTTTGGTTATTTCCTCAGGTTGATCTTCTAATACTTCAAATTGGTTAGAGACTAGGATCTTTTTGGTGGATTCCAAGTTTTCTTTCTTTCTCCTTCCTCTTTTACACAATCGAACCGTAGTAAACCCTTGGTCCTGTTTATCCTCCTCTTTCTTGGGGAAGGATTTTAGAGTGTTCGTTGTGCATTCTCTGAACATATGACCATACTCAGAGTGTTCATAGTGCATTCTTGGGGAATGGATTTCAGAGTGTATAGGGTTTTCACCTAGTCTTTATCCTCCCATGACATCTTGATGGCTTCTGGTAGTTCTTTGGATAGATCCATATACACACATATTCTCGTGTAGTTCGTGTATATTTGTGCCTTGGTTTGTTCTGATATTTTGATAAAGGTCCCCGGATTGTTTCCAATATATTCTAGAATTTTAGAGTCCCGGTACTCACTTGGAAGGGAATAGAGTCAAATCCATACAAACACCACTCTCATATCCTCCTTGTCTGAACTAAACTTCTCCCTCCAGGGTATTAGGAACAAACTAGTTGAGTAGAAGAAATAAGGCCCTCCATCAATTACTATATTTCTGTCTTCAATCCTTAGAAAGGAAATAATGAAAAAGCCTTTAGAACCCAGCTGGATATCATAGTGACCCTATGGAGTCTAGGTAGAATTTATCCACCAGACTAGGGATTTTTATGAAGGTAGCATTCCCACAAATTTACCTATCAGTGTGTGATCTTGCATGTATTGGATATGATCCTTGATTTTTCTTAATCTAATCTGCATCGAGGGTATTAGGGCCTATTTGGGCATGAACTGGTTAGGATTCTGATCAAAAGGTTTTCCTCGTGGATTTGAATCCTGATTTCTTAACCCCTCTCCTCCCATTACTTCTAGCGGTATCAGGATACCCCCGATCTAAATTCACCCTGAAGGGTCTGCTGGGGATAACTGAGAACCCTTCCCCCTTCCTATATCCACGGACTCTGTCATCCTTCTGCCTCCGAAATCACTGCAGTCCACACCAAATCCATTCATCAATATCCCTTTGTTATTACACAATCTAGCGATTTACCTTAGGGACATTTTCAATAAATGTATTCATCCAAAATACAATACTTCTTTACTTGTAGCTTCAGGGGCCCTACATGTGATCTACTCATATGCTCTTGAAATTCAATATTTATCAAATAAAAAACAATATCTATGTACCAAGGTGATTTTGAAAATTTAGGATCCACCTTCATAAACCTTATGTTGGGGCCATTATCATTCCCTTCTCTCTCTTCCTCGGGTAGTTCAACCACTAAATTCAAGTCTAGTACCTCACAACTGGACTCAACCAACAACTTTGCTAGTACCTGACATTTTACTAGATTTTAGGCTTGATTTATAGGTCATAATCCTATATTTTGGCAATCCATTTTCCTCTTTTGCATTCACGGCCTGTTTGGAATAGAATATATTTCACACTGATGTGTGGGGCATATGGTATTTTATGAGAATGCAACACATAACATCTAAAATATTTTAAGGGTTTTCACCATGGCATAAGCATTTTTTCCCATTAAGTTATACTTCAATTCTACATCTCTTAAGGATTTACTAAAGAATTATATGGGGTTTTCCCATCCTTCTTGATTCTTCTACAAAAGTATAGTTGCTATGGTCTTTTTTGAAGTGAAAGAGAAGATTAAGAAAGTCTTGGAGTAATCAGGACTCATTAACATAGGGGATTATCATATAGATATTTTGAGCTACTGAAAATATTCTTTGGACTCCTTGATCCATTTTACAATTTTACTTTTTTTAGCATGTTGGTAATGTTAAGTATCGGCTCTACTATATTTGGAATAAATCTCCTCAAAAAGTCTATCTTCCCAATAGAATATTGGACCTCCTTCTTGTTTTCGAATATGTCTATCAATTGACTTTCTTCCACCCTTTCTAGATCTATCCTGATTCCTTACCCCATCTCTGGACACAATATGCCCCAACAATTTTCCCTCCTACAATAAAAAATGTGATTTCTTGGGGTTTAGAGACAGTCCATACCTCTTGCATTTATTAAAGGTCTGCTTCAAATTCCACGAGTGTTCATCTTCTATTTTTGAAAACATGATAATGCCATCTAGATATATCACTATGAACTTATCTTTCTCACACATAAATGTTATATCCATGGCCCTTTGAAAGGTGGCTTCTGCATTCATCAACTTGAATGGAATTTTTCCATAGATAAATGTACTTGATGGGTTGTGAAGGTTATATTTTCCCTATCTTCTTTGCTCATTAAAACCTGAATGTAACTTGAAAAACCATCCATCATTGATATTCTATTTTCTCCTACAAGTTTCTGCAAAATCTTGTCCATCTTAGGAAAAGTGTAGCTATATTTTAAAGAGTATTTATTCAGATTTTTAAAATCAACACGAAACCTCATTTCCTCACTCGTTTTCATGAATGGTACAAGATTTTCTCTTCACTTTGAGTATCTCAAAGGAACTATTATTTTTGCATCTGATAACTTCCTTAACTCCCTTTCAATTAGCAGCACCATGGGATTTGTTTGTATGAACTTCTATTTGAAAGTATTGAATCCAAGCTTCAAAGGTATCTTATGTTGAATTATATATGTATAATATGTACTCATATATTCATAATTCCAGGAAAATACATCTACATATTCTCTAAATATCTCTAAGTACCTTTGTTTCAATTCAACAGGAAATAGGTTTGATAGTTTGATAAATTTGGGATGTTATGTTGTGACAACACCTACATCTTCTACATCTTCATCCTTTGGATGCAAGCTAGGTTTCACAGGGATTCCATTCTTATAAAAAATCCTCTCCAATGGTACTAGGAATTTGGGAATGAAATTGTTCTTGAGTTTTCAAATCTTATGGCTTCCTATTTCATTGCTAAATTCAAGTTGTATTTAATCGTTTCCTTCTTCCCCTTCTAGATAATTTTTCTCATCCTTGTCTTCATCTTGGTCTATGCAAGAATGTGAAAACTTTTCAATCATGTCCATTAATCTCTTTATCTGTTTTCCATCTTCGAACACTTTCCAGTGTTTCAAATTGTCAAGTATTGAATGTCTATATATCATTTCCACTTCATGCTTATGTATGGGACCACATAGAGACTTGAATGTATTGGTATCTATATTAGTGAATATGTTATTTAGTTTTCCTCTCTTGTGACAACAATAATATTGAAAGAAATAGAGAAATTTTCTACTAATTCCCAAACCTAGTTTATGTATGTTCCCATCCTGGGATGCTTAGTTTGGTAAACATTTCTGATTTGTTGGACCACTAATTCAAAATATCCAAAAACAAAAATTCTGTGTCTCCCATTTTCTTAGCAATTTCTAATCCCAAAATCAGGGCTTCATACTCAACAACATTATTTGTAGTCTCAAAATTTAATTTGAAAGATAAGGCAATTTCTTCCTAATTTGGGGATCACAAAAATACATGTTCCTACTTGTCCCTTGGATGCAGATCCATCAAAGTACATCTCCCATTGTTGATTTGAATAATATGGAACGTCTGAGACAATAATATATGTGGGGGAGGGATATTCATATCCTTCATCCATGACCAGAATGCAACATCCCATATCTTCTTCCGTCACATACACATGGTAGTTTATGGAGTTTCTCTGATCATTGATCACATATGCAAATATGGATCCCATGTACAATCTTATGGACTCACCTGCAAACAGTGGGAAAATTGCATACTTAATTTCCATTTGAAATGTGCTTCCCACCTTTTTGTCCCATGTTTTGGATAAAAACACCCCATATCTTATTGGTACTTTTTCCACTACCACATCCATCACCNAGCTGAGCCAAAGTAACTACTAAATCCTTCTTCGTTCCCATACATTTCACTTTTTTGGAGTCAAAACTGTAAAGATCATGATCAGGTTTAGTGATTTCCAAATCTAACTACTCCATGATGATTTTGGGCATCAGATTATATGAAGCTCCAGAGTCTAGCAAAGAGTTGTGTATCAATTTCCCATGCAAATTTAGAGTTAAGTAGAGAGAACAAATGATTTCATTTATATATTATTCCACTACTAGACCTACAAATATAGCATGATTTTCATCTGCTAAAATTAGAGTATCAGGTTGCAGACTTGGTCCATATATGTTTAGGACTTTATCTATTCTCTTCTAGTATACATATATTTTGGCCAACTTGGACACAGGAACATGGATTTTTATTTTGGATAACTCATGCTCTAAATCAAAGGAATTAGAGGATTCATCTTTCTCTTTTCTTTCAATATTTTTCCTATTTTACTGTGGAACTTTATTTTTCTTTTGGTTGACTGGATTGGCAAGTTTATCCTGAGGAAGAGTAGGCTTTATAGAAGGAATCAGATTGTCAGTAGTTTTTTCATTCTTTGGATTTGCATATTCTTTTTTAGGAGAGTTAATTGACTTCTGATTTGGATCATTATTCCTTGGCCTCAAATTGTATATTCTCTACACTTCTTAATCATTTTGATATAATTATTCCTATAGATATCCCTCATAATATTCTTGTGTGAGATGAATCATATTACTCTAGTATTCCATCCACAATATTTATTCTAGAGGTTCAATATCTTCTTCATCTGGAGGTATATCTACTACATGATGGTTATTATTGTTTTCTCTTATAGGAGGTTTTGTTGGTGGATCATCATTTATTCTATATTTGTTTATTATTTGAGGATTGAATGGCCTCCTGTACTAATTTGGATTTTCTATCCACCTTCCTGAGGATTTATATTGGGGTTATTTCCTTCCATATCCATCCTACTAATTTTATTCGACAAACCTTTGAGTAATCTTGGCATCTCCTCCATCTTCTCGTCTTGATTTTATTTGTTCTTACTAGAGGTACTAGACTCATCAATATGCTTCTTCTTATAAAAATCATTCTTATATATTAGCTTTCCCAAGGCTGTTATATTTCCCTCCACATTAACTGTGTCATCTTGTATGCTTAAAAATGTTGTAGATCTCCTTTCTCTTAGGATCATAGAAAACTAGGGATCAAAGGATCCTACATAAGTTACTTTAGTAGATTCCCGTGAGGGTTTAATATATTGAGGAATCTTGTTATAATTTTTGTTGAACCTTTTATTAAATTCCCCTATTGTCTCTCCATTTTTCTTCTTAAGTGCAACAAATTGTGTAAGGTTATAGAGGTGATCTCTCTTCTCACCCCAATTCCTCATGAATGTTTTTTCAAATATAGGCCAAGAATGGATAGAAGTTGTGGGAAGGGATCTGAACCACTTCCTGACATATCCTTCCAAATTTTTAACAAAGAGTCTCATAAACACGTCATCATGTTCAATGTACAAGATGTTAGTGAAGAATTTAAACATGACCATATGTTGTTTAGCTATGGTAGCATTTTCACCATCATATTTTGGTAATATATTCAAATAACTATCAGGCAGGTCATGGAGATGATTAGGAATATCCAATGGACCATACCTAGTAGCTACCTATGGGTTTACAGGTGGTGGTGGAGGTCAGCCTCCTCTTCCTATCATATTTAAATGTTTCAAGATTATATTCCAATCTTGGGGAGTGATTGGAGACCTACGTGGCCTTATCTCAGATTGTATTGGGATAGAAGTACTTGCAAAGGGAGACAAGGGAGAATTATGAGGCTCAAGTGTAGGATTCATAGGATTCTTAGGAGTTTCTTGATTATTTAACTTTGAACAACTTTCTTGATTTTTGAAATCAGAGGAAATTAAATGAGAATTTATTCAAGGAATACCTTTCTCAAAAGTGATTTGACCTGCCCAAAGTTTTCTCCAGTAGTTTATTGAATCATGGAGACTCAAGAATTAATTTGAAGTCATATTTCTTCTTCTATGCCTCTTCTAATAAGTTAGCTTCAAAATAGTGGAGTTGTTAGGTGATAATTTCAGCCAAATTTTCTATTCCTTCTTCACCAATCTGAATCAGAACTCAACAATGTCATACCTGAGGAAAATTTATTCTTCAATTATATTTTCTTGCAACAACGAAATTTCTCATGTTAGTCCTTGAGATGTACTATGATGGAACAGTGCACACTAGGGCATGACAAAACTCAATTTTTAATATTTTCGAGCTGAATCTATGTGGAACTTATATAAACTAATGTTTCTTGAAATCTTTCTTGTAATTAAAGAATTATGAACAAATTTTGCAGAGTGTAATAATAATTTGGACAATAATGAGGGTGAATTTATCAAATGGAAACAAAATTAAGTCTAATACATGCTTACGAAATGAACCTCTTAAACTTAATGGAAGCATAAATGCATTGATCTTTGATTTAAATATTTCAATAGTTTTTTGACAAAATGTACAACAATCATGAGTTTATTTATGTATTTTCATGCAACAATAATATAAGACTTCAAATATTGTTGCATCTCATAAAGCTTTGAAATTAGACTAGATGTGAAATAAATTTGAAATCTCTAGAATCAATTTCAACATGCATCAACATAGTATCACTGACATAGTATGGAGTTGAACCTTCTACTCAAAACTTTATTAGCATTTCTTGAGAGTATGCATGAACATAGACAGTATGATAACAATGAAGGTAGACAAAAGATAGAGGAAGAACACGTCTGTAGAAATATGCAAACTTAGTCTCAAATAAGGATTATTACATTACAAAAATGGCTCATCTGCTCAATAACTGATATATTTCCTCTAAATAAATTTCCAAGATTGAATAATGAATTTAAATTACATTTTATAGGACTCCTAGGAGTAATTGAATTCAATTAACTTCAACAAAATTATAATTATGTCATTTTCAATGTAATGTTGGTTATGGAGCCTGGTCTTTCTAATTCAGAGATATTATTGTTCAGTCATGTTTGTACCCTGGTTTTATATGCTTTGTAGGTGGATTGTACACACCTCCCAGTGGAGGAGGAGGGTGCAGGGGGTCCCTCTTCCTAGAATGGTATTGGGTATCCCATGGTATTTTCCCATGGCAATACCTATTTAAAAGGAAGACATTGTAATATGGATATGTATTGTATTATTGTGAAAAATATTATTGTTTCTATGATGTATACTATGAGAGAGTGAAGAGGAAGTTGCAATGTATGTGTTGCAGGTTGTATCCATTCATTTTTTGGATGGTATAATAGAAAGGACTTGCAACTTTTGTGTGTACATAGACTATCTCAGGTGAACCACATTATATTGGTGTCTCTCTTGTATTGTGTTTATGTGTCATATATTTGCATCTTGTAATATTTTGACACTATCTGCGAGACATTTCCCAATGGAATGTGATGGGCCTTCAATGCTTGTATGGGTATCTTAGCATCGATATTATTTTCATATAATATAGGGTCAATCTCCTTTAATATCCTTTTTAGATTGATCCAAATCTGAAACTGAGGATTCATTCTTTCAATAACCCAATCACCTGTTATGACCCCTTCTAATGCATCAATTTGAGGAACCTCATTTCTCTTATGTGTCAATTTAGCATGATATTCTTATTTGGATATAATATCTTCATTCCCATCCCATGGGCGTGGTAACCCCAACTTTATGAATTTATCAAACATATTTTTAAAAACATTTATATCACCAGTGAGTGGCTTCATATTGATCTAAGTTATTTTTAGCAGAGTTTGTGTCATCATAATTTGATTGGTTATAATGATCAGTTATGTTATGTTTGTAATATGTAGCTCCTCTTACTGTCTTTTGATTCTACTATTCAAATACTCTATTCTCTTCTCATCTTGTTTGGGCATATCTCCCAATTATGTTTCTACTCTCTTGGCTTCCTATTTGGTTGATTTATATGTTTCTATATCTTCTTAACTGAACTAAAAATGATCCCACTCATTCATAAATTGCTGGGATATGTTATCCCACATGGTTTGATTGGTTCTTATGATCAAATACTCCCCGTCTATAGTTAGTGTTTGGCATCTTAATCTCATTGACCTCAGTCACCAATTATTATATTCCATCTTCTTTATTGTTGATGTCTTCTTCCATATCCACAATTATCTCATCTTTCTGGCTTATCTTAGTCTCCAACTCCCTTATTTTACTATCATTGTCAACCTACTACTAGTTTTGCTGCTAAGTTGGTTGTTGGGTGGAAGTGTATTCATCCATCACATCAATTGCCACCTTCTATGCATCTTTCTTCTCAGTCTTGCTTATCATATGCTTTGTTTCACTTGTAGGATGAATTGCTTCTTGTGTGTTGGTAGTTAGATCTTGAGTGACCTACTCATTTGATACTGTATCCTTTTGCAATTTTAGTAAGGAGATATTCCATTTGAGCTCATTTATTTCATTGTCCTTATCCTCATCTAACTGCTTGAACTGCAACATTCAAGCATATAGGCTTTTCATTTTCTTCTTGATCATGTCTTAGTTCATGGGTTTGAACTGGTTGAATTGCAGGGATATTCATTTGCTTCATGAGGTGATCTATTTCATTATATTTCTCCTTCAAAATGGATGTATCATGAGATCCATCACATGGATTGAAACTTAAGGCTGTGATTATATTTTCCAGGTCCTTGATGGGACTTTTTTTGCTCTTACAGTCACCTTTTATTCCTTCAATAACTCTTTGAATATTTCTAATGCTTCTCTAATATTTTTTTTATGTTTTCATAGATAGTACTACCTCCTTGCAAATCATGTCTCTAGTTTGTTTATAGAATTATACCTTGTCCAACTTCTCAAGATGACTAAAATATTCTTGAAATTCATCAGCTCTCTAGTCACTATGGCTAGTAGGATATGGCATTGTAGGTTCTACCACATACCACTTCAAAGTGTTATTTTGTGATCTACTACTATGAGTAGTCTCTTCCTTGATGCACCTATTTGTTGTCTTGTATCATTCATCATTTTGACATTCCTTTATTTTATACTCTTGTGCTTGGTTTACAAAAATGTCTTTACCTACACTAGGCTTGCTGAAGGTAATTCTGATGGTGTTGTTTGCAACATTCAAGGATCTATGAATTCCATGGAAGGGCAATGAGTGAACTTAATTACTAACCCCATTTTCTTGATTGGAGGTTGCAGTATCATTTCATACAACTCGTTAGGAATCTCCTCAGTTTGTTCTTATTCTACCAATGCTTGTTCAACCTCCTCTCCTTCTATTATGTCCTTTTTTACTTGATGACCCTACTTAGCATCATCTACTTCCGTATCTGTAGAAATTTCTTCATCCCATCTCTTCTTCCCTGCCTGTTTCTCTTTAACCTTTTCCTCTTCCATGCATCTTTGGACTACTATGACCTCTTCCCAACTTTCTATTTTGGAAATCCTTTCCCAATCTGGCCTTGGAGCATGCTCATAAGAATAATTTTTCATTTTCCACACTTTTATTGGAGATGATTTCATTAGAGTCGTATGGTCCAACATTTACTTTCTTTAAATTTAATTAATTCAAGAAAACTTCTAGTTATTGGATAATGTTTAGACCTCTTATATGGAAGGGCCCTATCTCTTATGGCAACAAGAAATTTAATTCATGTTTGAAGTGTCTGAAATACATTTCATCTACCCTAAAAATATTCCATTGCAAATACTCTGGGTGTGAGGAATGCTGGGAGCTGGTAAGGCTCCTCCTCAAATCCATAGACTCTGATTACTATGTATTCTTCTTATAAAAACAAGTCACCTGTCATTATATCAGGAGTGAACTAGATCCACTTCTTATTATTATAAAACATCCTAGGGGGTGAAGAGTCATATATAATGGTGTATGTGATCTTCATTACCCTGTTGGAAAAATTATCATAGTTGGAGATATTTGGCCTTCTCAGAATTAGGTCACTCCAATTATATACTGGTATTGGGCTTCCAATTTTACTGTCAACCTCAAATTCAAACATATATAATGCTCAAAGTTTTGGTACAAAAACATATAAAACATATATGATGGATATCTGGGCATTCTGATGGATGGAAATTATTCTAACTTCTCATGGATAACTTGAATTAGAAATATACATAGATCATACTTGGGGAAATTGTTTCCAAACATAGGGGTTAGGCTTAGAAGAAAACATAAAATCACTTCATTCACTTTCTCATCAACGTCATACCCCAGGACTATGCATATCGGGGATATGGATTTCATTGAAATTTTAGAGAATTATGTAGTTTCATATGGTGGAGTGGATGAAGGAAGAACAACCCCCTTCTCTAGGTGTTGCCGTAGAAAGCGGTTTTTGTCAGAAGGTCTTAGGGTTTGGTAGGAAGATGCAAGGGATTTCTCATGTAAAATATACACTAAGAGGAACTTTGGGATGAAAAACATTCTCTATAGGGTAATTGTATTTAGGATGCAGATGGTTTTAGAAAGATTGGACGATATAGTGTATCTCTTACTCGAGGAATATTGTTTAGAACACAAGGTTATGAAAACTGGGAAATAAACTAACCGGGGGAAAACAATATTGCCCAGCTTTGAGCCACATAGGTGGTAAGGGTCATATTCTACAATTGACATTGATTGTGCTTCTCTAATGGTATAATTTAGGTCTAAATCGATGATAATGGTGTCAAATATATTGGAATTTTTTTTCGTAGATGTGTTCGTCACCACCAAAAATGGGCTTGGGTAGATTGGATTTAGATTTTTGAGTCATCATGGTGTGATTTTTTAGTTGGTAGTTTCAATGGATTTATATGGTTCAACAGTGTAAATTAGGGATAATTTCTCTTTTTATTGATGGTGAAAAAACGTAATGGGTGAAGAAGCGGGTTTTATAAATACCTTGGTATAACTTGGTGGTGGTTGGTGAATTTTGGTCACAAAGGTTGATCGCACAGGTATAGAGGTCGGAGGATTCCTTTATCTTGATTCAAAAAGAACTAGATAATGTTTAAAATTTGACTTCACCTTTTGAATTTTAGGATAACTGACATTTTTTGGTTTATCCATCTTTGAATGATGCAAGTTGAGGTCTGGTCCCACTCTGACTTATGTCCCTTTGGAGGGAATTACGTGTGAGGCATGGTGTTACCCACTTTATAGCATGGATACTTTATTGATTAGTATTTTTGGGAGGAAAGTAGAGTGGTTTACATGAGCGGTAACTCCCCATGAGCTCAACAGTATTGCAGAAGTGTTTCGTGAGGCCTTATCAATCAAATCTTACCATGTGTCCTTGGTGGTGTTGAGTACAACTCCTCCTTAGAGAAAAATATCCATGGCATGTTTCTACAATGCACTAATGATGTGGATCATTGATTTTGCAATCAAAGTTTTTATTAACCTAACACTTCATCTTATCTTGCAGGCACTTTTATAGCACTTTGTCTCACTTAACTGTTAATCTTCAAACATATCAACAATGTTCTAGTGATTTCCTTTAGTGATCAAATCCTAGCCTATGGTCTCATGATTAATCATTGGCTTATAGTATAAACACTAGACCCTTATGTGGTTTTTGGCTTTAGCTCCCCGTGGGATAAGCTCTAAACCTTCAACATTTTGTCATTTTGGAAGGCCAAAAACTCTGCAAACATTTTGTCATTTTGGAAGGCCAAAAACTCTACAAAAATATTAGTACTAACAATGAGAACACCAATTGTGATTCTATGGTTGAAGAACACCAAGTTTTGATTCTTTGAAATCATGCCAATGTTGGAAATCAACACCTATGAGAAAACACACATTTTTCATTGTAAAAGATGATACACAAAAGACAAAATTATTTTTGACTAACACAGCATCTCATATATAATAAAAATAAACTTATCAAGTTAAAATAAAATATTTGTATTCATCAAACACACTCAAACTTAAAAAACTAATTAAATATATTCATTGGGCCCTTTAAACATCTTGAATAGTATTATCCACCTGAAATGATGGCATGAATCATAATAAGAACCAATTTTTGTATATTCATATATGTTAGTTTTCTTCTTATTACCTTATATTGAATGCCCATTTACCTTCAAATGCATAACCCCACACATATAAATCATTACCCATACCTTCTATTACCCAACCGAAATGTTGTCATGAATCACAATAAGAACCATTTTATGTATCTTCATATATGCTAGTTTTTCTTCTCATTACCTTATATTGAATTCCCATTTACCTCCAAATGCATAACCCCACACGCATATAAATCATTACCCATGCCTTCTTTAACACCATGGAGTGCAACATCATCTTCTCTAAATTCTCAAGCTTGTAAACATAATATGTTATGATTTGTAATGACCTTCATATTTGTGCCTCATTCCCCATGTTAGCGGAGTATTCTACAACTGAATCTATATCCTACTCTCTTATTTCTATGGGGTGGGTGAATCCCAATCGACAGAAACCAAATCAACTATCACAATAATCCTAATATCTTAAACCTTCTTTCATGGAGTTTGAGAAGGGGAGGAAGAGAGGAGAATACCTCTTGTAGCCTTGAAGTTCGAGGGATTTCCTTGATGGTTGTCCTTACAACTCCTTGAATATCCTTCACAATTGCAAATATCACCAAAAAATCCTTCCTACTATCCTACCAAACTATCTTTAAGAAATATAGGTTAGATGTAATTGTCTACCAATTCTACATCAACATAAAACTTGAAGGGAAAACATTGAACAAGACCTAGGAAGAATACTGAATTGATTCATAATAGATGAACATGGATAAATACTTACAACCTTTGAAAGTTCCTGTAACGAACATAAATAGGATAATAATTAAATAAGGATAATAATTAAATAAAATAATAATTGTTAATTATTATAGTAGTTAGCTATTAATGTGAAGGGACATAACTCTTCATTATGAAACGCTCAAGCCATATTAAAGGCAAGCTATGTTGTAATATCCTAACATCTCTTATCATATCTATTTTATCAACTCATGGATTATTTGTATTTTAGAAAGTGGAAGTTTGAGAAGTTACAATAAATGATTTTTTTACTGTTATAGTGGTATTAGAGCTAGCCCTCTCTCAAGCTTGTGCTCATTCTGTATTTTAGCCAAAATTTCAAATTTTGTCTAAGTATTTTTAGAGTTTCTCTAAGTTTCCATCCATTTCCTCTGCCACCTTTCTCTCACCCTGCATGCTATTTCACTCCATGCTTCTCCATTGTGCAGCCATCTCCACGCAGTCCTCCTCTACCACCGCCAATACCATCCTCTTTCCCTAAAACTCCCACGCTCTCCACTACACACCTGTTCCTAACCTAGCTATGCTTCCCAGTCACAACCATCTCTTCTTATCCCGCTTCAACTCCTCCCTTCCTTATTTCCTCCATTCGGTTTTTTCTATGTGTGCCTTCCTCCCTGTGCTAGTCTTCCTCACTATTCTCCTCATTTCCACGTCCCTTTGCACCCATCCTTCCACCTCCGTTGCTCCATCCCCCTCATCTCCCTCACGCCTGCTACACTTCTCCCCATGCTCCGTCACTGCTCCATCTCCCTCATCTCCATCATGCTGTTGCTCCAATCCCTTCCCATCTCCCTCACACCACTGGTCCACCTCCCTTCACCGCCCTCTCCATCTCCATCCCATTCCCCTCCACGTCCTCCCGCGTCCACCTCCACGCCATCAAAACCTCCCTCCTTCACTGCTCCACCGTCGCACTCTCCCATCCACCTTCCACCACTGCAATCGCCTCCATCAACACGCGACATCCTCTATGCATTCCCTGCCGACCGCCACCATCTTCACGATGTCCCCACTTCGCTTGCAACCGCCACCCCACCTCCCTCATGCTCATTCCTGTGCTCCGCCACGATTCCCACAACCCGCATAAAACAAAAATATATTATAATATTTTAATTATAATATTTCAAAACCTTATTTTATTATTATTAAAAAAAATAATAAATAAAGATTTTTATTATATAATAATTAATACAATAATTAATTATTATTTAAAAAAAACTATATATTAAACTATATATATAGTTTATAAAACATTAATATAATAATATTATTAATTAATGAATTAATAATTATTATTATACAAAGAAAATTATAATAATTATTTTTGGAAAAAAAAGGGTTATTTGACCTAACAAAAAATAATCGAAGAAAGTTTTTTCCAAAAGAGACATATTGAGGATTATTACAGCTTTTGTATCTACCCTTCTAGAAGAAAAGAAGACAAAAGTGAAGTAGAAACATAGTCACAAAATAATGGCACCTACATATTCGGAATGAAGGCACAACTACAAACAACAGTGGACGAGTTAGAGCAATATCAGGCGATCAATAAAAGTCTACAAGCTGAGGTTGAGACACAAAAGTGGTTGAAAGAGTGGAAAGACAATGAGAATCGCCGCTTATGGAATCAAAATCGACAGCTAGAACGAACTATAAGAGATAACAAGAAAATGTTATCTGACCAGGAAAAAGACATATCATGTTTAAAAATTCATAATCAAAACCCAGAAGACCAGATCAGAAAGTCAAAAAATGACAGCAAATCACCAGATGGAAGCGATAATGATTTAGAAGAAGAAATAAAACGTCTAAACAAGCTCATCATGGAAAAAGATGTTGAACTAGCGCAAGTCCGGAGAAAGTTAGAAAATCAAGAAACATAGTTACGTCATCATCAACAGTAAAAAGAAAAACTTTAGCAGCAGTATGATGATAGCAAGAAGACACATAAGTTGGAACTGACAAAATTCAACAAGGTGTTATCAAGCAATTCCAAAGAAATTTTCAGATTAAGAAATCATAACAAGACACTAGTCACAAAAATTAAGAAGTTGAAAAGTAATCGGAAGACAGATCAATCTACGAAAGACATTGAAGGAAAAATTCTAGACAAATAAGAAGAAAATGGTTGTATCAGAAGGCAAAACAAAGATCTTAAGGAACAACTTAAGAAGTCTGAAGATGACAGAAAATCACATGTAGAAGTGATTAAGAAGTTTCAAAATGATAACATGCAGTTAGAAAACAACTTGGAAAACATACAGAACAAAACCATAAGATCTTAAGAGACGAAAATACAACTTTCTGCTCAGATCAATGCTCAAAAGATGACACTCGTAAAAGAAAATGACATTGTGAAAACTCCATATCGACACCCCAACCATAAAAACAGATATTCTAAAAAGTGGGAAATATCGAGAGCTAATGGTACCAATGTGATCAAATCTCCTAATGATAAATCAGTATGGAATGCCAAAAATCCACAACAAATCAATTTGGGATGGATTGATTCATCCACATATCGGAAGTTGTGTTCAACTCTTAGTAGTTTGTATCAATATGTTTCGTCAGTTGTGACAACACAAAAAATGATGCATACTCATTATAAGGCTTTGAGGACAAAGTCTTTTTAAGGGAGTGGCAATGTAACGAACATAAATAGGATAATAATTAAATAAGGATAATAATTAAATAAAATTATAATTGTTAATTATTATAGTAGTTAGCTATTAATGTGAAGGGACATAACTCTTCATTATGAAACGCTCAAGCCATATTAAAGGTGAGCTATGTTGTAATATCCTAACATCTCTTATCATATCTATTTTATCAACTCCTTGATTATTTGTATTTTAGAAAGTGGAAGTTCAAGAATTTACAGTAAACTATTTTTTTACCATTACAGTTCCTTCCTTCTCCATATCCTAGACCTACTCCTCTACCATCCATGCCTTTGATGCCAAAAAACCTTTGTAGTAGAAAAGTCCTTTCTAGCCCTCAATTCCTCCAGCATACCTTTACTCTCAAATTTGTCTCTTCTAATTCACCTCATATGTCTTCCTTATATATCATTGGGGTTTGTGCATCCAATCACTTAACCATGAATTTCTGATTAATATTTTTGAATATTTTCTTCAAAAAACCCACTTTACCTAGTTGTTTAGGCATCAAACTTGGTTTTCAGTATTTCCAGGACAATTAATACCCATGTTGGGCATTTTTTTCCAGTATATGAGTTATAGGAAGTGGGTTTTGGCCCTTAAGTGGTCATGGAATTGGCCTCTTTAGATCCAACTTTGTCTTCAAACATTTCTTCCTTTGTGGAAGCAGTGGTAAAATGAAAGATTGAAGCTCTCAATCGTTCCAAAATTTTTATCTTCATGTTGCGGGCGAAATAGAAATATGTTTTGAGACCAACACTCTCAAGGGTGTTAATTTTATTGTTAACATATACCCCCTAATGTGTGAGTTCCGAAGCTATGATGAAGGCCAAAACACATTGATTTCATTAAGATGATCTTCATACTGATACTCTTTAGTGACAAGGGTAGAATGGTAAAGGAGTAGGATCTTGAGCGCAGGAGTTTGAAAAGCACATGCAAGTAAAACAAGGCAATAACCCAAATATACAATATCTTCCTAAGGCGAGTATACCCATGTTCAAAATTAAACAAGCATGGCCACAAAAAATACACAGTGGATCCATGTCAAAAGAAAATATTACGCAAATGTATACATGCACTTTGATGAGTTCAAAATATCTAGGTCTTCATGGTACTTTGACATGGTAGTTTAATATTCTGCAACTCGAGCAGTGCATCAATGAGTGATACAGCCGTTTTTCCCAAGGTCTTCAAACAAAACAATGATATTACAAGTTTATATCATGCAAATAAATGAGATGATGTCGAGCATAATTAAACACCATTTGATTACCGGTCATTGATGTATACCGTTAACCGATGCGAGGAGGCCCACCGATAATGACGATGGACTCTAAGGTACTTGAGTACAAACTGATAAGTGTGAATATGTGTTCTGAATTTGAACACTTGTACAATCAAACAATCAGGGGTCATTGACGTATAACCATAGCCATTTATGAGGAAACTTTCCACTAATGACTGCAAGATCCAAGGTACTCACTAGGGTTCCTAGATCCACTTCCTAGATGATGAATTAGTGTTGATAGGATTGAATCCGCCAAAAGGAGGGAATTAATGCATCCCACATCAACTGAAATAAAACTGAGATCAATAGGATGATATAATTTGGTTGAGTTGCGAGATCCAACACTGCATACTGACACAAGGAAGGCTGACATGATTGGTTGGGAACATTTGAGGAATGGCCAACACTAGTTTGACTTCCCTTTAACACATAACACAATTCATAGTGACACTTGGAAACATAAGACTTGAGTAACCAACCATTATGAAAATCGCCAATTCCAAATGAATTAACGAAAGCTCCATAGATGAAAATAAGGATAACCTATCAGTGAGTTCTATTCAAATTGTTTGTACAACTTCCTAAGGAAAATGTAAATGGTGTACTTATAACTGATGCAATGATATGTGTCGTGTTCAAGTGTGATAAGGACTGACGATTGCCATTTTCTCCATGCTGGATTATGAATAGATTTAGTAATCTTCCTTTTTGAATTTTTGTGTTTTTTTAATTTTTAGTACTTTTTCATTTATTATCTTGAAAAATAATAAAGAATGCTTAGGTACATGGGAGGGAATGAGTGTTGCATGGGTGTACTATGTTTTTCAAGAGCATGAGTCAGGACAAGGAAAAGATACATATTGCAAACAAGGGTTAGCTAGTTATGCACACTCTTACAGATGTTCCCTCCATTGTTTGACTATATGAAGCATGATTATGTGTCAACGGATGGTGAAATAGAACCAAGTAACTGCGGTTATCCGATTTGGTATGATGAAAAAATAGGAAAGGGGCAATGTGGTTTAGTTCATGCTGATTCTTGTGAAAAAACACCCAAATCATAAATTACAATGAATCATGGTCCATCAACTACATGAATCAAATAGTACTCGCATGTATAGGCCAACTTAAACAAAAACAATGGTTTATAGGAATATTGAGAAAAAAGTGACTGCAAAGGCAGATACACAACATAAGCAATAAGCATCGAATCAGTAAGCACAAATGTTTGTGCGAATATTTTAACACATGCTTATGTAAACTGACACAAAATAGGGATCCCATCAAGAAATGGTCATGACAATTTGGAAAAGAAGTATGTGGTCTCAAACTCCAAGTCATGATGGGACTTATTAGGGTCCTAGTATTATGAGAATAAATCATCATGGGCATCAAAATGGCAATGGGGTGTTGACTAAGGTGTCCCATGTTCGGTAGTCTCTTCTATCAGAATGGTGGAAAATAAAGATAAGATGGGTTGACCCACCAATTTCCAATAGGCTCAACCCTATGGAAAGTTTTGGTTGCAAAAGATTCAAATGCATCTTCACAGAGGGATAAACCAAACCTATATGCATGCTTCCAAATATACCCGATAAGATAGAGGAACATACAAAGTATTCTCATAAACGTGGGTGGATTTAAATCAATTATGCTCCCAATGTCCCCACGAAAGATGTCCTTAGGTGGGTACAACCAAATGTTTATGACTTCAAGGATTGCTTCATTTGATGATAAAATTCCTTCCAAGAAGTCAAGTGAGATGGCAGAGCTCACAACCAAAATGGGCCAAGTAAATGGATCATATTCCTCTATCAAGGAAAAATTTTGAGCCAAATATGCCAAAGCCATTTGAATAGCTTGGTATGGCAATTATACAATAGATAAGGGTTACAGGATCATAAAGTTTCCAATGAGGGAATCATTTTTAACGATCCTACCCTAATGTCTTGAACTTCCTTTAGAGCATCCCTAATGAAAGAAACATTCCGCTGAACAACAATTTCAGGAATGCAGTAATCAAATTGGTCGAGCATGACAATCTTCCCCCAATGAGGGAACTGAATCACTTGGGATTTTGAAGACACTATAACCATCATCACATGTATCCAAATACGTAACATAAATTTGTAATCGATAGGGGAATCTAATACCTCAACACCTACTATGATTGTTTTTCCACCCCATTCAATAGGACAGGCTACAATGTGTCCGTGAGGAGAGAACGCGTGTCGATCAAATGCTTTTCACATAGTATGGGATTGAACTAAGGTGGGTGATCGTAATGCTTGCTAACATTTAAATGACATGACACAAATTGAGGCCCCTTCATCAACTATGGTTTGAAAGATATTCTTTCCATGAGATGTTACTTTAATCTGAAAAGCAACTTTGGAAGGAATCCTACATGTTGATTGCTCTAATTCTAATGTGATCAAAGTCATATTAGATGGATCAACGGCTCTAGTTGAAGGCAATAGTTCCTTTCTTTGTGCAGGATAATATTGCAACACCTCCATGGCATACATGGCACATGGTTCTTGAGCTATTTCCTCAACAACATTTCATTATGAGTAGCTCGTGCGTTAGGATTATGCATTGTTCTACATAGATCACCTTTTGGGGGGTGTGGTACTATGTCTATCGTTGGTTTCCCAATGGTGAGAGAACCACTTGGATGTGATTCTGATTGATCCAATGTACTAGGAGAGACATCATAAGAATGAGATCTTGCTTGAATGTTCACCTCATAATCACACATGAAGACATTGGCATTGGGATCATTTTCCCCTTGGGTGGATTTTGACTGGTCCCCCCTTGGAAGAGGTACCAAAGTTGTAACATCCATTTGATGATGGTGTTGCAGAAAATGTTTAATCAATACAACGGATTTTTTTTGCCCACTGTCTTGAGATGGATTCAGTGCATCTCCCTTCCCAAAGTTAGCATTTTGCTTAGTCTTGTATTTCTTCTTATTTCCTCTAAGTTCCATGGATTGAACTATGAGAAATTCAGGAGTTCAGAAATGATTAACATTATTCTTACCCTTATACTTCTTATTTCCCATAAGGTCCATGGATTGAACTATGAGGATTTCAAATTTAGGGAAGGCTTAGCATGTTGTTCCATATCTTGAACAGTTGTAGGTTGAAGTTTGAACAGAAATTTGTCCCATTTGTTGGTTAATCTACTTAATTTTGTTGACGGAACCCATCATACCATTGGCATGATGTCCATGTATGACCTATCTAGATCAAAAGTAGGTATTGTAGGTTGGTTCCAAAAATACTGGTTATTTTCTAGAACCTTGCCACTCCATTTTGGAATGGGGTTCATGGGTGGATATCCCCCTTGCAGGGTTAGACTCCAAGGAGATTAAATATTTCTTGGAATATGACCACACCATTACTGAATGGATGGATTCCCCCTTACGGGGTTAGACTCCAGTGAGATTGGTTGTTTCCTAGAATATAACCACACCATTTAGGTGGTCCATCGATTTGACTAGTATTCAAAGGTGGGTTTCCCCCTTCCGAAGGCCTCCCCCAAGGAGATTGGGTACTTCTTGGAACACGATTAATGGGTGGATTGTATCTTGACGGAGTTAGGTACCAATAATTTTGGTTACTTCCTAAAACCTGACCATTGGGTGGATTGCCTCTTGATGGAGTTGGCTCCCAAGAAGATTGGTTAATTCCTAGAACTCGACCATTCCATTGATTATGTCCTTGGTTTTGATTGGAAATCCAATGTATGTTTCCTCCTTGTAGAGGTTGGATACAAAAAAAATAGTTACTTCCTAAAACCTGACCAATCCATTGTGGAATGGGGTTGATAGGTGGATTTCCCCTAGGCATTTTTCTAGGATAAATCAGAGGATGACCCTATGGGGAATTTCCTCCCATCAGTGAAGGATAATTCCAATTGGCATTTGTGTTCTAGTATGCATTATTTTATCTAGGAATATTAACATTCCATGGTAAAGGGATGCCCCCAGAATTAGATCCTATACAACTATTGGGTGTACCAAGAGGATTTTGATAACCTTGCACAACCATTTGAGGCTGATTGATGTGGTCCCTTGAACTCCTAACGAATCCAAAGTTTCAAGTGTAATGTTTTGCATGTTATCCCAACTTTTAAAAATACCAACCAATGACTCACTTTCTGTAAGTATGATTGAATTTAAAGGATTTTACAAGGGTGGATTTACATGAGAAAATGTGTGATATTCTTTTTTTTCAATTTAAACTAAAGTAAGATCATCAATTTTATCTATGTTTCGTCCATGATGTGACAAATTTTCAGAATCAATTTGACATTTTTCTTTTGTAGTAACATTTGATTGGGTTTATAAGTAGTTTAGTTTCAAAGTTACAAAGGTATGGTTCATGTATATGCCTCCACAATGTAGTGGGGCCCTCAAACTTGGGTAACTTTCCTCGCTTCCACCTTGCCTGGTGAATCAAGAGATTAAGCACTCTGAAGTTTAATAAAAGGATTTTTTTATTAGAGTATATCAAAATTCAGTCAAACAATCCTAAAAGAAACTAGACTCAACCAAAATAAAAGTTTCCACACATCTAGAAATGTCCATAGATAATCAGCAATCAAACTTATTTCCAAAGGACCGGAGTTCATTGAAAATATGGATTTTAGAGAGCCTTCCAAAACTAGTAGCTCTTTAGGGACATCAAACCTCAAAAATCACTAAATAAGGAAGGTATGAGAAATAGTTACAATTTTCTTCAATCACCAAAGGTACAAGTGTTAGCTCTTGGATACTCACCCTCCCAAGAATCTGAAACAACCTTGTGTATGTCTCAGGTATTGTAAGTGTCCCCCACTCACAACATCCCGTGTGTTTCCCTAGGAAAATAAACTATGGTTACTACTTCATAATCGATGACAGGGTGGGATAGTTGTCAGTATAGGATAACTCACATGGACTAGATATCTCAAGAAAGTGATGTCACCCCAAGGACTTGTCACTTAATTGAAATACTGTAATGTGCTCATATCCCACCAAATAAGCAAGAGGGGGGGTACCACCCTTACTAATTCGGATTGACCTCATGCTTAATGCATGTGTTAGAAACGCTTTCCTAGCATACATTCTTTGCTAGTAATGGATTTGATATTCTTTTAATCAATACTATTTTCAAATTTTTGTGTCCTAAGAGTGTTAACTCTCTAATATTATTCCAAGGCCATAGCCTAATCTATGTTGGTGATATAAAAAAGAATCTTGATAGATATTAGATTGTATTTTTCTTAGTTTCGAGGAGTGATGGTGAAACTGGTGGTGTTTGTGACTCAAAATGATGAACCAATCAAATGCACAATGATCACTACTCTTTCCTTTATTTCAATGAACTTCTATATTATGGAAGAGTACGAGGTTCTTGAGATCCTTCAAACATGCGAATTGCAAAATAGAATCATACAAATTTGAAAAAAGAAGTTTTCAAATTTTTAGCAAGGGTTCAAGAGGTTGGATTCAAACATAAGATGTGTTCAATTTGCTTCAACTATCACCAATTCGAAATGGAAAATGTTTGAATGTTCAATGGATTTCCTATTTCTAATAAGTCTCTCAAACTGATGTTTAAATGTAGGATTGTGATTCAATATTGATTTTTCAATTGCATAATGTTTTCTTTCTGAATGTTGAATTTAATGTTCCAAATTGATGGTTTGAAAATCAATGCAAAATTCTAAATTATCTTTCGAAATTCTAAAATGACAAGCATTTACACTTGAGATCCACTTTCTCTTTCACATGACCACCCAAAAGTGAAAGTGAAGAGGATACTCGTGGCTTGAAAATATGATTCAAACCTTCAAAATATTCCTATTACACTTGAGATCCATGTTTCTCGGTGACAGGACCACCCGAAAGTGCAAGTGAAGAGGATATGTAGGGCTCGAAATTCTGTTAAAAAATAATAATAGACTTTTACACTTGAGATCCATATTTCTCTTTAACAATATCTACTGAAGGTGTGAGTGAAGAGGATACGCAGGGCTTGAATCACAATGTATCACAAGAAATTTGAAAATGACAAACAAACTCCTCTAATTGTGTTTGAACTGATCTTAAGTGATAGGTCCATTTTTTTGAAAATTTATGTTAATTTGATTTAATTGATGTTCTTAAATGTGTCTTAGATGTTATTTCATGTTGTGTGTCATTTCATCAATTTCATTCAACTCAAAATTCATGGCCTAAAGGTTTATAAATCGAAACAATGTGTCACGTTCTTCAATTTTTCTACATTTTTCTTATGCAAACAAGTGATTAAAGTGACCAAATAAGACAAAATTTCAGCCATTAATAGTGAAATAAAGGATCTAAATGGTAAATATGTCCTAAACCTTCATATTTGAGCAATATTTTAAAGAAAAACATGAACAAAACTCAAAACAATTACTAATCAAAGTGATTTTCCTAGCTTTTTAAGGAGGTTTCTAAGACTTCCAAATTCAAGTGAAACTGATCCTAAATTATTCAAATATGCTCCTAATAGGTACTAACAGGTCTCTACCATCATCTACAAGTTTTGAAAGTTCAAAATAATCCCTAAATACAGGCCTAAAACAGTGATTTGTGATTCCTAGTTTTGACCATTTTCAAGCTAGTAAGCACACAAATCTTTAAAATCTTAAAAAATCCTCAAATATTGATCAAAATAGATGAAATTAGTCTCTAAGGTCAAGTAGAGTGATTCCTAAGATTTCCATATAAAAACAAAAAAATCACTCAAAGCAGACAAGAAATGAGGATTTTATGGCCAAAACATCAAGAACCCATGACTCTACCTCACTATGGGTAATACACTACTATATTGATGCACAGAGCGGTGGCACCACACATTGGTAAGTCAAATAGGGAGGAATACTCCAGGAAGTTAATTGGAACTCAATTTGAAATACATTATTGATTAAACTTGTTGAACACCCAATGGGATTCTGCTGCTGCATTATAATTCTTTGCATATTCTTCAAACATTCACACAAACTCTCAGTGGTACCAACAAGACCAATAGAGGTGAAAAAGTTGATGGAAAAGTGTGGTTCTTATGATTTTCCTTTGGTAAAAGTGAATCAAATGAATCTTGCATTGTCATATCATTCAACCTTTCATTGAGCAATCGTATGCCAATCTACTCTGCCAACTCTTGCAATATCATCAAATTCAAATAACATTAATTTCATACTAATAAGATAAGAAAATTACAATATAAGGATAACTTCTTATTGCATTATTGTCTTATGAAGATAGGAAGAGACAAGATAATTATATTAATGTCCAACAATAGACCACAAAGGCAGGTCAATGGCACTAAAAAATAACATCGCGCAAATAAAATATGCCTAGGACACTGTCATGTTGTATCTAAATTGGAAAGGGCAAGGTTTTAGGCTTTGTTTGTCCTTCAATGATCATTCCTTATAGTGGTCAACTATATTTCTCCATGAAGGTAAAGTAGTTTCTGAGACAACCCAACCTCAACACTAGGAATTTTTAGAAGATGCATCAACCTATTCAAAGATATCTTAGATGCACATATTAACCATTGGGTTCTATGGCCCAGATTAAGATCCAAATTCAAGTTGGCCAATCCGAACAAATTTGTTTTATAACTAATCAAGGAGAAAATTCTTGATTATCTCTCCACGAACTAACTAGTCCTTCAAAGTTCAATATCCTTCACTATGCTAAAAGGATTTGACCTAGAACAAGGCTGAGGTCATCAAGAATTACAAGTTGTTGTATAATTGTTGGTTGGCACTATTGTAGACCTATGTTTAACACTCAAATGAATAAGCTTTGGTGGATCAAATCCAATCAATTTACTTGGCTCTTTTGTTTCAACAATGTCTAGAAACCCTTGATTGGGCCTAAGATGTATTTCTTTGCTTGATCCCTTGTTATTTAAGATAAGGTAACTGGTAGTAATTTGATCCAACTTAGCATGACCTAATAAAAGTATCCTATGTGTGATCACCTCAAGAATCTCAAAATTTTATTTTTGTTGTGTCTATACTAACTTTCAAAGTCATCATAGAAATAGGACACTAAATTGTATGACCAGTTCCTCCTCTTGGAAGATCGCATTCTTAGGAGACAAATCACCCTATCTCAAAATTTGAGTGTCATTTCCCATTTGGAAAAGAGGCAATCACTCCATCTTCAACCAAGATCAGCTAGCTAAGTCCACTAGATTGTACATAATCAAATTATGTAAATATGTTGGTATGGATTCCTAGTGCAGAGCTCAAGATAAAGAAAGTCCCAACTAGTGAATGGCTAGGCATGTATCATGTAAATATTTTTGTATGGATGATAAATAGGTTTTTCATGGTTAATTCAAGCTATGCAAATACTCATGTTGAAATCTAATATAAAATGTTCCTATCTAGTTTCATAGATCACAAGAGGGGCTATGATTCCACCAAAGGGGAAGAGGAAAGTGAATCCTATAATTCTAAGTGTCAATCCTAAAACTCACTTATGTTCCATCATGTGTCTTAAATGAAGCTATATACTCTAATTGACTCATTTTACCAACTAGTGAATGCAAGTAAGAGTTCGGTGGGTAAATGCTTCTCATGTCATTGCAAGGAATGGGAGAAGTACAATTATTATAAGGAGAAACTATTATGTATTGCACTTGTCCAAAGTTATTTCAACCTTATTTCCTTCTATTACCTTAGTGTCATTCATTTGAAGTATGTTTTTTATAGGCCCATGATGGAATAAACACATTGTGTGCATGCATAATCATCAGTAACCATTACTAAACAACCCCACTTGAGAAATTGATAAGAGAAGAGACTATGGAAAAAGATGATGAGAAGCTTGAGGATGGATGCAAAAGGTGGTATATGATAAAAGACTAGGCACACAAGAGCCCTAATACTCTAATGGAATCTTTATCCATAGGATTCTCTAGAAACAAACTCTAATATACCCATTTTATATGCCTTCGACTAGCCTTAAGGGACTAGGGGAAAAGAAGGGGGTATGTTTTTACCTAGTGTTAAGTAATGCAAATATAGAGTGTCGTTTCTAATAAGAGGGTAGGAAGAGATATCTCAAATGTCTTAGTAGGATTTATTCTTCGATTAAAAATAGAAATTAGGTTAGGGTCAAAAAGGGAGAACCTTATGGGATTGATTATTTTTCTTGGTTTCCTCATAGCTAATTTGGGGGTCCTATTCACATTGAATACCTAAGGATCGATGCAAATTAGATAACAAACCCATTTTTTAGATGAACTTCCATGACAGATAAATGTTTCTATTATGAATATGCACAATGTTTGATCATGTTCCATCAATCTTTGCCTTAAAATTGTAATTAGTTGGAAGAAGTATGTGTGTGAATGCTTAATTTGTGCATGCCAAGAAGTATGTGTGTGAATGCTCAATTTGTGCATTGGGTTACCAAGCCTTGAAATGGTCATTTTGTGCATGTATAAGTGGTTGCATTTTTTTTGGTTAAGTGCATTGCATGTTTCAATCCTATTAATTCTAATTCATAGGTCACTTGAGTTCGACTATGCATTATTTAATAAAAGGATCTAGGAGGACTAGGAAATAATTATAGATTATGTTTCATTGAAAAATTGATTGCAACACAAGTAGTGTTCAATTCCTCATGTTCTAAATAACACAAGTGTTCAATTCCTGATGAGTGCAACACATTGAAAGAAATGATGCATATAGTAAGCAAATAGAATTTGATTTGTCCTTTTAGTCTATGTATTCTGCAACATCATGTTCTTCTGATCATACGAACGATTCCACCTCCAACTTCTCATATTTATCTTCAGTTGCAGAATCCTTGACATGAAGGAAGAGGATGGAACTAGGTTTTTTATGATCAAGATTTACATGGAAAATAATCAGTTAGGGATGGGTATTTTTGTTCCACTAAGAAATATTTCATTCATGTAGAGCATGCAAAGATTAATTTGAAATCCAAAATTCGTAAGGATCCAAAGAATGGAAAGCACCCAATCTCTCTTGGCAGGAAGCTCACAAGTTTTATGAAATGTCTGTTCATGGCCGGTGTTACCAAGAAGACAAATATTTTGACATACTCTTCTGTAAGTGACTCGAACTCATATTTTTATTTAGATAGAAAACCCACCTCCACTTATTCATCTTCTTCCTTATTCGAATCTAGGTCGTGCTTGAGTAAATTATCTACAGGGTCGAAGAACAATAATGGAGTGCCAAGGTCTGTAACATTCTACCCAACAATTGTACTTTTGAATGAGGAATCTCGCCCTTGTGAGGAGAAGTGTCTCCACATAATGGAAAATGCAATCCTGAGTTTAAATTCCCCTTATTATCCACAATCACAACCATTTACAAATGCCTACAAGCTTCCATTAGTCATTAAAGAATTGAAGCTTCAAATTGTCGAGGACATATATTCAACAATAGCAGCAACTAAGAACACAAATGGCAAGTATAAAAAATAGAGAACTTTACAGATGTTGTGGTAATTAAGGATCATGAAAAACACTACAAAGAGGAAGATGAAGATGATGATGATGCTAGTTGTTCAAGTTCTTACTTGTTTAAGATGGAGAATTTGGTTGCAATCGACATGGATTTGTTCCAAAGAGAGCTTCTTGTGTATGAGACTACTCATTTATAGACCAATAAAGACATTGCAAAGGGGTTAAATTGTTTGATAATTTAAACTTGGTAACCCCTATTACAGTGATGCTCACATATTTGGTAGCAAGTTACATGATAATTTGTAAATTGTACACATATTGCAATATGCATAAGCTGTGTATGCATGGTGAATATAGGTTCTTAGTGATAGCCATGGATCCTCTCGTCTACCCCACTTATTAAAGATGGGAATAGAAAACATTTTATTGTTCAATGGGTGATATTTAGTCAACCATAAAGATACACTGTCAACCATTATATATATGTGATGGTCCATCATGGTTATTATGCTTAATTATGGACATTTTATATTTAATTTGGATAATGAAAATGTTTTCTCTTAAAATACCTTCAATATGTTCATATTAGATGTCAATTTCATATTTTTGCAACACTGTGAACCTATTTACCCATCAAAAGTATAAAAATTAATAACATATTTTTTATTATTTTTAACCATAAAATAAAATATTAAAAAAACAATTAATTATTTATATTTTTTTAAAATCTAATAATCTAAAACTAATCTCAACAAATATTTGCAATTATCCCTCTTTCATTAATCAATAGTGTAAATTTAAATCATCATAAACATCAAAATTATAACTCCAACCATAAATACTATATATAAACATTGACATTATTAATTATTGCGTCGAGAGGCGCTCTACAGCCCAGTATGGGGGAGATGTTGTAACGTTGTGTAACGTTGTAACGTTACGTAACGTTATTTTTATTAATAAAAAAATAATTTTCTAATTATAGGCCAAAATAAATGTCGGCCACAAAAACAATCTAATATGGGGGAGATGTTGTAATATTCCTACCTAACAAAACAATAAAAAAGTAAAAATTTAATTATCCGTTAAAAAAATATGCCGGTGAAGAAAAAGACACAGTATGGAAGAGATGTTGTAATGTTCCTAACTAACAAAATAATAATAAATAACAAGAATTATCCGCAAAAAAATGTTGGCCTTGCACATGGTTTTAAAACCATTTGCAAGGCCTTCTAAACAACCCATGGTTTTATTGTACATGGTTTAGGAGGGCCTTGCACATGGTTTTTATTAAACCATGTGCAAGGCTTCCTAAATAACCCATGGTTTTATTGTACATGGTTTATGAAGACCTTGCAAATGGTTTTAAGACCATGTGCAAGGCCTCCTAAACAACCCATGGTTGTAGGAGGGCCTTGCATATGGTTTTAAAACCATGTATGGGGAAATGTTGTAATGTTGGTTCCTAACAAAATAAAAAATAATAAAAAATATTATATGTTAGCCATAAATAATATTAAATAATAATAAAAAAAATATTATATGTGGACCTTAAATAAAAAGATTTGTGTTTTGGTTTGAATCAAATCAATGGATATCTAAGAAGAGGTTTGCACCTTAAGAGATTTGACCCATCTCGGCGCTTAATAGAGCCTAGGATTTGGATCTACGCTAGTAATACTCATTATAACAGTGCCCTAAAAAGTAGTTGACCATAAAAAAAAACCACAAATTATAAAAACACATAAAAATTGTTACATTAATGTTAATTATAAAAAACAAAACAATGAAAAATTGGTGACCATAACAAAACCTTGATTGTAAAATATTAGCACTTACATGATATGTTTGAATTTGTTAACCATCAATCATACACATCAAGATCATGAATCATAAATCCAACAATAAAAAAATTACAATATAAAATATAATTCAATATTATAAAGTACATAACAACATACGAATTTACAATATAAAATAAGTTCAATATCATAAAGTACATAACAACATATTAGTAAACATGATATTTGAAATTTGAGTGGTAACAACTTTCATAAGCAATTCAAAAGAACATAACAGGAAATATATGTAACAACTTCCATAAGCAATTCAAAAGAACATAGCATGAAATATTTGAAATTTCCGTGGTAACAACTTCCATAAGCAATTCAAAAAAACATAGCAAAAAATGTATGTAACAACTTCCATAAGCAATTCAAAAGAACATAGCAAGAAATGTATGTAACAACCCAAAAGTAAAGTTCCACCCGATGCTTTTGACCCCACGAGTCCCGAAATTTACAAGAAGTATATTTTTCTTAGCGAGCTTTAGTTAACATCATTGGATCTAAGTATGGAGATAAAAAAAAATTAAATACTGGAGTAAAGATTTGCATTGGGTGAATTTGACTCTTCAATAAAACATCATTGGATCTAAGTATGGAGATAAAAAAAAATTAAATACTGGAGTAAAGATTTGCATTGGGTGAATTTGACTCTTCAATAATAATTAACTTTTGAATGTAAAGAAGAAGAAAAATTTATGTTATTATGGAAAAAAATATTTAAAAATACTATTAATAACTTGCTGTATAAACTGAATTTTTTTAGTTTGATGTATGGTTGAATTTAAATGTGAATTGAGTATTAATAATATAACCAATGGCAAAATATCCATGTTATACAAATAATTAGAACTTACAAATCCATTCAAAATCCAGTTTGAGTGCCAATGGCTTCAGCACCAGCAATTGTGTTAGCAATCCATGCTGGGCAATTTTTGTAACAAAGACCACCGAAGTAATTGACAACGTTATAATATAATATCGAATATGGATACATATAATCACCATTATTAAACTCATTAACCAATAATAGGCATGCCAAAGAAATCTATTAAACTCGTTAACCAGTAATAGGCATGCGAAAGAAATCTATTACGAGCATAATTGCAAAAATATATTGTGTATATATAATAAATGTTGCCATAAATTACAGGCCGCCATGCCAATATTCGAAATCCTTGTTCAAGATTTGAACCCATAAATATTTTTATTCAAAAGTATAGGTAACAAATATCGCAGAGAACAAGAGGTAGAGCGTCTTTGTAATTTAAATCGATATATTATCCAAATCTTAATAACTATGTGGGGGACAAGCCCGAAAACCTTTTCCATTAAGAAGCTTAAGATAATAAAACCCTACTGCTTCTATAATTTGCAGAGGGATTCCTTACTGAGGAAACAAAATACATACTAAATACTATGCATATGCTGTAAAACCAAAAGCATAAGAATCAAGTATTCAGATTACCCTCCATAAGCTAGGCAAAACATTGTGTACTTGACCAGCATGAAAGCAAAATATGGACATGCATTGATCTCAGACCATGAAAAGGGGAGGGGGTTCATGGCCAAACAAGAAATCGATATGCATTAATCAATGGTAAGAAAAGATAAACATATCCCTATATACAAAAAAGGGGTTATGACACTTACTTTGATGGTTCATGAAACCAGCTCGAAGAGTAACCCCAGGTGATACCTCCACTGGTAACAATAGACCCTGCATAACAAAAAATGAATGTTCATTATATATAAAATTATGGCAACAATGATCAATAACTAGAAACAAGGGTAAATCAAACAAAAGTATCCTTATGTAACTAGAGAGTCAACTGAGCGTGAATACATCTCTTTGTTTGAAGGCTGTATGCTTTTAGATCGAAAAATAAACACAAACCTTGTACAGAGTGCGCTTACAGGTTACTCTATCAACCCCTGTATATCTCAGAAACCCTCTCCTTGAACCACCGATCTCAAATAGGACGGAGGTTAAACTACTAGTAAACAATGAACTTCTGGATCATTCAAATGCTTAGCTTATGTAGGAAGCTATTGGTAGAATCGAAGTTTAATTAAAGAGTGTATGCACTCCAACTTGGTTTCCAACACACTACAATACATTAATCAAAGAGAACCAACCCCTTATTCTCCAATGGATAGGAAATAAGAATAAGAAGGGCATCCATAAGAAATAAAGAGGGTATAAATGGCCTTGCAACTCAATCCTGTGATGTCTATTGTCAGAAATAGTTGTCCAATGCTACAATATGGTCCTATATCGCAAATTTATATAGGACCAGGTCGTCCGATTGGTGCAAATGGTCAGGTCGAAAGCTCACTCCTATCACCATGGAGTGAGCTTTCGACCTGACCATTTGCACCAATCCGACGCCTAGCGATGAGTGATGTGAAAGCTCATATGAGCCAGGTCATCCGATTCGTGCAAATGGTCAGATCGAAATCTCACTCCTATCGCCATGGAGTGAGATTTCAATCCAATCATTTGCACCAATCTAACGCCCAGTGATGAGTGATGTGAAATCTCATATGAGTCAGGTCGTCTGATTGGTGCAAATGGTCGGGTCGAAAGCTCACTCCTATCGCCATGGAGTGAGCTTTCGACCCGACCATTTGCACCAATTTGATGCCCATCGATGAGTGATATGAAAGCTCATACGAGCCAGGTCATCCGATTGGTGCAAATGGTCGGGTCAAAAGCTCACTCCTATCGCCATGGAGTGAGCTTTCGACCTAACCATTTGCACCAATCCGACGCCCAGTGATGAGTGATGTGAAAGCTCATACGAGCCAGGTTGTCCGATTGGTGCAAATGGTCGGGTCAAAAGCTCACTCCTATCGTCATGGAGTGAGCTTTCGACCCGACCATTTGCACCAATTCGACGCCCAGCGATGAGTGATGTGAAAGCTCATATGAGCCAGGTCATTCAATTGGTGCAAATGGTCAGGTCAAAAGCTCACTCCTATCACCATGGAGTGAGCTTTCGACCCGACCATTTGCACCAATCCGACGCCCAAGGATGATTGATGTGAAATCTCATATGAGCCAGGTCGTCCGATTGGTGCAAATGGTTGGGTCGAAATCTCACTCCTATCGCCATGGAGTGAGCTTTCGACCCGACCATTTGCACCAATCCGACGCCCAGCGATGAGTGATGTGAAATCTCATACGAGCCAGGTCGTCCGATTGGTGCAAATGGTTGGGTCGAAAGCTCACTCCTATCGCCATGGAGTGAGCTTTTGACCCGACCATTTGCACCAATCCGACGCCCAGCGATGAGTGATGTGAAAGCTCACACAAGCCAGGTCATCCGATTGGTGCAAATGGTCGAGTCGAAAGCTCACTCCTATCGCCATGGAGTGAGCTTTTGACCTGACCATTTGCACCAATCCGATGCCCAACGATGAGTGATGTGAAAGCTCATACGAGCCAGGTTGTCCGATTGGTGCAAATGGTTGGGTTGAAAGCTCACTCCTATCGCCATTGCTGCTAACCTGCACCAAGCGCATGGGAGTGCAGTTTTTTTCGGCTTTTTTGTACTTGTCTTTTTCATCTACGGCCAACCACATACTGACTATGCAGGTCTTAAATGCGAAATTTTTGGACAAGCAACAACAACAACAGACGTAAACTTCTTCAACACGAAAACATAACCCCAACAACACAGGTTAACAAGATAACGATGAGTTTCAAATAGTGTTAGGACACGTGGAGATTATTGGTTGGGTCGAGGGACGACCAAGAAGGTACCATTTTTTTCAAAATGGACCTCAGATAAAAACGCCTATCGGCGTAAAAATAAAATTAAAAACAAAAATAATTAATTAATTAAAATAAAGTAGACTTGGGCAACCGCGTTTGGGAGGCCATATATAAAATGATTAAAATTTTTAAAATATTAAAAAATAATTAATACAATTTTAATCTACACCAAATCCAAGCCTACATTGGCTATCAAATGCACAACCAAAACTATATATTATGCAAAAGTAAACAAATAACTATAACTAGCATACCCCCAATGCAGGGAAATGAAACAACGAAGAAAACTTCGATATGTTGCAAAAATGAGAGAAAGTTGTGTGTAGATAATATAAGTTTATTGTATCACCCAATAAATCCCTTCGGTAACTCTTTCCAGGGCTGATCCTTCATCTATTAACACAACTCATAAGGATCATTTTGGAAGGGCGGGTCTTCGATTAACTTGGCCAATAAGGTCCTATACAACTCCTTGTAGCACTTTCCTAAGACACAAATATTTGTTCTTGTTGAGCCAACCAATGAGTAGGGATCATGACATACAACCATAAATATATTTCTTATTCACTATCTTATTCAAATTAATTAGTGAACTGATAAGAAATTTAATATATTCATTCACACAAACATTAGCATGTTTATATTGACAACTAATCAACTCCAAATTCCCATTAAGTTTGTTGCAATGTGTTACAAGGTCGGGACAACTTGAAGTTGAGAAAAATATCCAAGTAATCAACTATTCAAGTATTCACAATCTCATGATATGTCATTTATCATCGAAACATAAACATTTCAAAGTCTTCTAGTCTATTCAATATTGTGTATAATGAACAAAGTACAAAAATTTCCAAATTGGAAGAGACAAACAAGGAAGATGATGATTTGTCTTAACTATTGGCCTTCCATGCAAATTGTTGAGCTCCTCGACTACATTAATACACTATGTCTACAACAAGAGTCACTCACTATGTTGTGTAATGCATATCATATGATTGAAATTTATTCCTATGTAACTAGGTCACAACACCTCGAGTGTTTGACAAAGAATACTAGTGTGTTTATACAACAACATGACTTCCCAAGTTTAATTTATGCCAAATATTTGCCAATGTAATGTGCATCAAACACCAATACCTTTATACTAACATGCATATCAAAGACAACAACCAAATCCACAAGTGAGTGCTTAAACAAATTCTTAATTAATCTCTCTCATCAATTTGATGAATCAATTATGCTTTATCAAAATCTCAACCCTTTCATTATCACCAAAGCCTTTTTAGACCATAGCTCACCACTAGGCCAAAGAAATCCTTTTTAGACCATAGTTTAAAATGAGTTTTTATTTAGACAAGACCTTAAAGTGTTGATTATGATCTTATTGGCCAAGTTAATTGAAGACCCACCCTTCCAAAAGGATCCTTATGGGTTGTGTTGATGGATGAAGGATCAGCCCTGGAAAGAGTTAGCCAAGGGCTTTATTGGGTGGTACCATTCATTCAGTTTCCTTCATAGTTCTTTAAGTGGTCGTTTTATTTCAAGTTTATGTTATGACCATTTAAGCTATATTTTTTTGTTTAATCCGTCGTTATATTTAGGAAACCAAAATCTATTTTGACAACTAAACCCTCTGAGAGTGACAGATGTCGTTCTCCCAAATAAATCCAAATATAAAATATTTTGAAACCCATAATTAAAAACCAATATTTCAGAACTATGCGCTACATAAATTGTTATGAGTCTGCACCGAGGAATGGATCTGATCACAGCTTCATCCAGGACATATGATTGAGTAATTATCTGCTATCATTTTGGGTCTTGGAATCCTTCCAGTGAATAAGCATTGACTTCTATATTCTCCTCAGAGTCCAAACTCCTGCGTCTCCTCCTGAGAAAAAGTCTCTATCGAGAAGCTTTGCAATACTTGGAAAAAATATTGTAGTAACTTACCACCAATAAAGCGCTTCCTAGAACTACAACAATGGCTATCAAAGCAACTTACCACCAGTAAAGCGCTTCCTAGAACTACAACAATGGCTATGAGGGTAGGACTGATGGTGGTGGTGGCATAGTTGTGCTTGGCGGGTCTTTACTTATGGTTGCATCTAGTGAGGCTCCCCATCCAAACTCATATCTACATGCTGAAATTTCCCTTCGATGGGATTTCTCTGGAGGAAAACTCATGGTGAATTTATTTTAACAGATCTACTTCAAACCTATAAATTTCTGCAAAATCATAAATAACGCCCCTACAAATTCAGAGTGAATTGATGTAACAACACAAAATTGATGAGAAAACTGCAAATCACCTTAGAGAAAGTGTATTCATGGTGTGCTAAGCTCTGCAAAATGATGGAATAGCCTACCCATTAGGAAAATAGACTCCATGGGTACAATGTTCATGAGTTTTTAAGTTGGTTAACGTAAAACCAACACATTCTAAACTTCGAAATTGAACTGATATTGAATCATAGACGCCTAGCCCCGAGACTTCCAAATGTTATGGATTTCTTCTTTCACGATTTTGATTATAAAATACCTAGATTAGAAAGCAACTCGAACCTGACCCCACTAATTTTCAAATTGTATCCACAACAGAGATTTTCCAGAAGTTATTTTGTGCTTGTTTGAATACTTTGGCTGTCAACATATAATTAAAGCAATAGCTGGAAGATTAAACGTTGGAAAGGTCATCGAAAAGGACATGTACACTTTCCCTGTATACTTGTCTGATCCAGCTGTAGGTTGTACTCAACCATATTTATAAAAGGCTTTACGGTAAAATACTCGGACTATGTTAAAATTGAACATTGTTCATATTTCTTCAAATTATAAAAAATATTGTTAATAGTTATATTCAGTTATAGGTTTCATTTCAATTTTCACCCAACCAATAAAACTACTACCAAAGGAAAGGATTTGGTGAATATGGATGTTACCACTGGCAAATCGAGTGTTCCCCCTAACAAATAGCTAATCCAAGTAGCATGATACTTTAGTGTGAATGAAACGACCAGCTTGTGATGAGGTAGGTGGACCATTTAAACTATATGTTTTGGTTTAATCTGCCATTATTTTTGGCAAACCAAAATTTATTGGGATAACTAAACCGTTGGAGAGTGACCAGTGTCATTCTCCTAAATAAATTCAAATATAAAATATTTTGAAACCCATAATTAAAAAGCAAGCTTTTAGAACTCTGCGCTACATAAATCATTCAATCCCATTCAATTTTCTCCAGAATGAGTTGTTGGCAACATCATTGAAAGGCAATCTCTTCGCCTTGCAGGGTTTAGGATGAGATGGTAACTCCATGAGTCTAGGTTTTGAATCTCCCTATATCTTTATTTTTCCCTTTAACATATAGTTTTCCGACATACATGAATTCACAGTTGGGAGGTCCCTGGCTAATTCTAATGAGCGAATTATATTGGTATTACAGTTGGGAGGTCTCTAATGCCTAGCTAATTCTAATGAGTGAATTATATTGGTATTACAGTTGGGAGGTCTCTAATGACTGGCTAATTCTAATTAGTTAATTAAATGGGTATATCGGCATATGTGCTTGTGAAAATTCGATTCTTAGGGTTCCTCTAATATGTCGTTCATAAAATCTGTTCAAGGTTAGGGCTTGTTTAATATTTCCTCTAAAATTGTCGTACAAGCTAGTAGTTGATCGTGTTTCTTTTTCCATGCTTATAAGTAGCACAGTCGGTGAACACAAGGGTTTTGCGAAAGAAATATGCGATATTGATGCGCGAGATTTAAACACCTAGATGATGTTTTATCAGTTTTCCTCTCCATGTGTTGATATAGATGATTTTTACTTGTTTTCCTCTATGTCTATTGATTCGTTTATATTGATGGTGAGGGTAATATATATATTTTTCATTCATTTTCCTTTCCATGTGTTGAGTAGTGTCAACTTCTTTAATTCTGTGCTTGGATTCAGATGTGTCGCAATCTTATCAACAGTTGTAATTTAATCTTATTGGTTTCCGTAATTGTTGGTTGTGTGTCAATAAAATGCATGTAGTTTTATTCCTATACATAATGAGATAAATTGATGGATTACACTGATTCCAGTTGTTTTCTTATTTAAAAAAAGAAATTTAATTGGTAATTCTTGCCTATGTGTCAATAAACTACTTATGGTTTGCTTCAAAGAGGGATGATAAAACATAGTGTATATCGCCCGATGTAGGAGGGCACTGAACATTCTTTGGGTGGGATTGATTGATCATTTTTCATTTCTTTACGAATATGGTCCTTAATCTGAATGCAAGCTGAGTTGGGATCGAAGGTTCAAACCTCTACTGTGGATGTCAATGAGATTGGAGCAACTCCGATTCTGCCCCACCGCTTTTTCAACATTAATGCTCCCATGAGCCTGTACTATAGCATGGAATTTTATATTAAATTTTAAGTATCAAGTATACCTACATATATATAACACATGAAATAAGATGTGTGTGTATCGGATATGGCTTCATTGTGAAAGCTGGAATGGTGTAACTCGCACTGAAAAAATCCACGATTTAATGGAAGTAACCGATGATCTCCCAACGAGATAAAATGATGGATTACGTTGAATATAAACCTAACCTTTTAACTCACGCAGGCGCCGTAATCCATTCACCAAGATGGCCATATTTGACAACGATTAAAAATTACCATAAATAGGGCTCCTAAAAGGATGACAGGGGACGGGTCCTCATTCGTCATCGACAGACGAGGAAGATTGAGTAGAACCGGCCCCTTAATAACACCTTCAGTGTAAATATTAAAAGATGAATCTAGAGAATCCAGTGATATGGCTTCAATCGAGAGTAAACTGATGGTGTTAGTGTTTATCGAAGTGATGTTTTTTAAAGTTTAACTCAACTTTGAATAGTTTTAAATATTAAACTTCACGGGAGTACAATAACTTGATTTTAACAAGAGCCACCTATTGGCAATGTTCTCTGTTGGTTGTGGAGACTAATCTTTTAGATCCAGAGATATTATTCAGTCATGTTTGTAACCCAGGTGTACTGTACACTCGTTCCCCCTGCCTTGGGGTTTGGGGGTGGAGCCCTTGAGAACAATTTTTGGGATGTGTGTTGGCCAACAGTATTGCGGACCCATGGTGTTGGGTTAACCCTAGAATTTTCCCATTGTATTTCCCCTATAAAAGAAAGCATTGTAAAACGACTGAGTATGGTATTGTATTGTATTGGAAGAGAGATTGTGAGAGCGTGAATAGGAAGTGCAGTGGTTTTGCTGCAAGGTG
Source organism: Pseudotsuga menziesii (assembly GCA_001517045.1). Taxonomy (NCBI): domain Eukaryota; kingdom Viridiplantae; phylum Streptophyta; class Pinopsida; order Pinales; family Pinaceae; genus Pseudotsuga; species Pseudotsuga menziesii. Next base: position 598,046 of record LPNX010112247.1, on the reverse strand, counting down.
TATCCCTTCATCTTTCTGGACTGTAATAAAAGGACTGGAAATTTCTTTGTGGATGTATCCCATCGTTTGGGTGAACCACAATATATCCGTGTCTCTCTATAATGTTTTAATGTGTTTTGCATCTTGTTAATGATTTAACTGTATATCTGTTATTGCTCTGCGGTCCTGTTTTCTAACAATTGGTATCAGAGCCAAAAGGTCTATTTGGTTGGTAAACTTGCAGGAAAGAAGGGTTCCTGGTTCGAGTGGGAGCAATGGCGGAAGAAGGAAAGTTTAGGGTCGAGAAATTTAACAGCCAAAACTATCAGTTATGGAAGATGCAAATGGAGGACTATCTGTACCAGAAGGATATGTACCTGCCGTTGGGCGGAAAAGAAAAAAAATCCGACGGCTATGAAGGATGAATAATGGGAGATTCTTGACAGAAGGGCACTGGGAACAATACGGTTGTGCCTGGCTTCGTCAGTGGCCTTCAATATTTTGAAAGAAAAAACAACAGAGGGTGTGATGAGTGCATTGAGTAAGCTCTACAAAAAACCCTTGGCTTCTAACAAGTTATTTTTAATGAAGCATTTGTTTAATATGAATATGTCGGAAGGTGGATCTGTTGCTGACCATTTAAATGATTTTAATACACTTACCAGTCAGTTAAGTTCTGTAAAAGTGAACTTTAATGATGAGGTTGGGGCTCTTCTAATCTTGTTCTCATTGCCAGAAAGCTAGAATAGCTTGGTCATGGTTGTAAGTAACTATGTCCCTAGTTCAAACACTCTTAATTTTGATGATGTTGTTGGTGTTATTCTTAGCGAGGAAATGGGAAGAAAAAGCACAGGTGAGACATCAGGTAATGCGTTGACCATGGAGAGCAGATGGAGAGAAAACGAAAGAGGAAGGAGCCCAGGAAATCATGGCAAGTCTAAAAAGGGTAGATCCAAGTCCATATTCGGAAAAATAGAGTGTTGGAACTGTGGTAAGAAAGAACATCTAAAGAAAGACTGCAGAGCTCCAAAGAAGAAAGGAGACAGACAACAAGATACTACTCAGGAAGTGAATGTAGCAGGTGATGTGTTACAAGATGCATTGATTCTTGCATTAGATAATACTAGTGATTACTGGGTAGTAGATTCAGGGGCTTCATGTCATGAGACACCCCATAGGAAATTCTTTCATGATTATGTTCAAGGTGATTTTGGGCATGTGCTATTGAGGGATGATGAACCATATAAAATTGTTGGAAAGGGTAAGGTACGAATTAAGGGTAAGGTACGAATTAAGTTAAACAAAGGAAATGACTGGCTTCTAAAGGATGTAAGGCACATTCCTTCTATGAAAAGAAATCTGATCTCAACAGGGTTGTTGGGAGATAGCGGCTGTTGGTCTACGTTTGGAGAAACGTGGTGGAAGATCACTAAAGGATCAATGGTAATTGCAAAAGAAGATAGGATAGGTACATTATATTTTTGTCCTCATAATACTGATTGTTCTATATATTTAGCTTCCACAGAAACAGGTGCGGCGTTGTGGCATCATAGGCTTGGCCACATGAGTGAGAAGGGGATGAAGATTCTCCACTCAAGGAAATTGCTTCCAAATCTGAAGCAGGTAAGTTTGGAATTCTGTGAGAACTGTGTTTATGGAAAACAGAAGAGAGTTAGATTTCTCAGGGTTGGGAAACAAAAGAAGAGTGAAAAGTTAGAGCTTTTCCATACAGATGTATGGGGACCATCTCAGGTGCAATCTCTTGGTGGATCTCGTTATTATGTTACTTTTATTGATGATGCAACTAGAAAAATTGGGTTTATTGCATTAGACAGAAATCTGATGTGTTTGATGCTTTTAAGAAGTGGAAAGCTTTGGCTAAGAATGAGAAAGGAAAAAGGTTGAAATGTCTCAGATCTGATAATGGAGGCGAGTACTGCAGCAAGGAGTTTGACAGTTATTGTTCACACAATGGGATTCGCAGAGAGAAGATAGTCCCTGGAACACCACAAGAAAATAGTGTGTCAGAAAGGATGAAAAAAATGATCATGGAGCTTTCAAGGTGCATGAGATTACATGCAGGGTTGCCCTTACAGTTTTGGGTTGATGCTGTAAACATTGCTATTTATTTAATAAACAGAGGGCCTTCAAGTGCTTTGGATGGTGGCATTCCAGAGGAGGCATCGACAGGTATACAAGTAAAATACTCATTTCTAAGAACTTTTGGTTGTGAATCATTTGTCCATATTGATAAAGATGATAGAACAAAGCTTGAGGCTAAACCCAAGAAATGTACCTTTATTGGATACAGGGTTGATGATTTTGGTTATCGCTTATGGGATATTAAAAATCGCAAAATCATTAGGAGTAGAGATGTAGTATTCAATGAAAAGGTCATGTGCAAAGATCAGTTGCAGGGAAAGAAAGAAGAAAAGGAAAGCACAGAGTACATAGTGCTTGATGAAATCAAAGAAAATGAAGTTCCAAAATCACTAGAAAATCAAGAGCAACAGTAGGTACCTGAAACTCTTGCAACTGTAAAAAAGTCTACCAGGTTAAGTAGACCCCCTAAACTATTCTCTCCTTCACTGTATTATTTATTGATGACTGATTCTGGTGAACCAGAATGTTTTGAAGAAGCAATGCAGGTAGAAACTAGAAAGAAGTGGGAGCAAGGCATGGATGAGGAGATGGACTCGTTGTTAAGAAAACAGACTTGGGATCTTGTTAAGTTTCCTGCAGAAAAAAGGGCATTGCAGAATAAATGGGTTTACAGGTTGAAGGAAGAAGATGGAGGAAAGCAGCGGTACAAGGATAGACTTGTTGTAAAGGGGTTTGCACAAAATAAAGGTATAGACTTTGATGAAATTTTTTCTCCTGTTGTTAAAATGACTTCAATTAGAACTATTTTAAGTCTAGTGGCGGTAGAAGATTTGCATCTTGAAAAATTAGATGTAAAAATGGCTTTTCTCCACGGAGATTTGGAGGAAGAGATTTATATGCAGTAGCCACAAGGGTATGAGGTCAAAGGGAAGGAGAATTTAGTTTGCAGGTTGAAGAAGAGCTTGTATGGCCTGAAGCAAGCTCTAAGGCAGTGGTATTTAAAATTTGATAAGTTTATGACAGAACAAGGTTACGATAGATGTCATTCTGACCACTGTGTTTATTTCAAGAGGCTAGATAACGAAATGTATATTATCTTGTTATTGTATGTGGATGACATGCAAGATATAAATGTGCTCAAAAGAAAACTAGCTAAATCATTTGCGATGAAGGATTTGGGTGTTGCAAAGCAAATCCTTGGTATGAGAATATCAGGAGACAGGAAAAATCGCAAATTGACATTGTCTCAAGGTGAGTACATAGAAAAGGTGTTGCAGAGGTTTAGAATGCTGAATGCAAAACTGGTCAGTACACATTTGGCAAGCCATTTCAATCTAAGCAAGGATATGTGTCCAGAGACAGGAAGAGATAGATTACATGTCCAATATTCCCTATTCATCAGCGGTTGGGAGCTTGATGTATGCCATGGTGTGCACAAGACCATATATTGCACATGCAGTGGGAGTTGTGAGCAGGTATATGAATAATCTAGGTAAAGAGCATTGGAAAGCAGTACAGTGGATTCTCAGGTATTTGAGAGGTACCACTTCACATGCATTATGTTTTGGAGGTTCAGGCACTATTCTACAGGGATATGTTGATGCAGATATGGCTGGTGATAAAGACAGCAGGAGGAGCACCACAGGGTATGTATTTACTATGGGTGGAACAACAGTAAGTTGTATTTCAAAGCTGCAACAGGTTGTTGCACTTTCAACAATAGAAGCAGAGTATGTTGCTGCTATAGAGGCTAGTAAGGAGATGATTTGGTTGCAGAGGTTCATGGAAGAATTGGGTAAGAAGCAGGAGAATAGTAGGTTGTACATCGACATCCAGAGTGCCCTTCATCTTGCAAAGAACTCGGCCTTTCACTCGAGAACTAAACATATACAACTCAAGTACCACTTCAGAATATCTGTTCTAGATGAAGAACTGTTAAAACTAGAAAAGATACATACTAGCCAGAATCCTGCAAACATGTTGACAAAGGGAGTAACCAAAGAGAAACTCATTTCCTGCTCAGTTTGTGTTGGCCTTCAAGCATGAAGGTGAAAATAAGAAATTTTCCAAGTCCAAGGTCCAGAGCATAGTCTAGAAATTGCAGTAGCGGTGGAGTTGCTGTGATCAGTCTCCAAGTGGGATATTGTTGGTTGTAGATCCTAATCTTCCAGATCCAGAGATATTATTCAGTCATGTTTGTAACCTAAGTGTACTATACACTCCTTCCTGCTACCTTGGGGTTCAGGGGAAACACCCCTGAGACACGGGGGTTTGGGGGTATTTCCCTTGAGACACGGGGGTTCGAGGGAAGCGCCCCCGAGAAAATGGGGGTTCAGGGGTGGAGACTTTGAGAAATTTTTTTGGGATGTGTGTTGGCCAACAATATTGCGGACCCATGGTATTGGGTTAACCCTATAATTTTCCCATTGTATTTCCCCTATAAAAGAAAGCATTGTAAAATGACTGAGTATGGTATTGTATTGTATTGGAAGAGAGACTGTGAGAGCGTGAAGAGGAAGTGTAGTGGTTTTATTGCAGGGTGTATCCCTTCATCTTTCTGGACTGTAATAAAAGGAATGGCAATTTCTTTGTGGACGTAGCCCATCGTTTGGGTGAACCACGTTATATCTGTGTCTCTCTATAATGTTTTAATGTGTTTTGCATCTTGTTAATGATTTAACTGTATATCTATTATTGCTCTGCAGTCCTGTTTTCTAACGGTTATCGACATTGCTATCAACTTTACTGCTAACTCCAAGGAGTTTTTTTGCAATGAAAACAATTGTTATTTTGATATTTTTATTATTAAAATAAAAATTATAAAAATGATATAAAAAAATTAAACATGTAAAAGAAAGATTTTAGAACTTTTAGAAATTTGGTTGGTGTAAAGTATATATTTATTAAAATAAATTATATTCTAAAAAATAATAAAATCTCTTCCATAACTTAAGATATAATAGGAAAATAAAAATAAAGAGGCAATTATAAGATTTATAAAGGTAACTAAAGATAATAAAGATAATATTTTATAGGTATAAACATTAATTGGTTTTTCCCCATGTAATAAATAGTTTATTGATCATAATATAGTTCATGATATATTAGTATTAAATGTAACAACTCTAAATTTTGTAAAATAAAAAAAATTAAAGTAATGGTCCAAGTGTAATTTATAAAGGATTAAAGAATCCATACAAAGTATCAGTTTGATTTTAACTTAAAGGATAAAGTTACGACGCATAAAAACATGACTTAGATCTACCTATAACAAAGAATAACTAACATTGTATGATCTTGAAAGAAAGTTTAGTCTTTTATCCATTTAACATAAATGTCTCTTTACGATGATTTTATGCTCCGAGTTATTATTATGGTGACACTACTTTACTTGTCGTCCATGTCACTTTTATTTTCTATGGGTTAAGTTTGTTGTGCTTTCTATTTATGTTCTTCTCTGTATGTCGTTTGACCCTACTCGGTTTCTAGGGGAAAAACCGGGTTACAGGTCTTACTTAGTATTCATGGCTAACGCAGACCTTATGTATCTTTTGTGCAGGTGTGGACCTAAAAAGGCATAAAACAACCTAGCTATCACAAAGACAGTCCTAAGCTAGGTAATTAAGACCACTCCCAAGCAAGGGCCTAATCATTTTTTCAAAAGGAAACAATCTTACCTTAAACATATAATTCAATATACAAGCATAACATAAATTGTTATGGCCTCAAGCAATGAAAATGGGAGGTTAATGGAACTATATGGTATGGTGGTAAAATTTGGCACCACGATGCACTAAGGAGACCACGTGAAGGTTACAGAGTCCATTTGTGCGTCACTTGTCTGTCAACTCATAAACCCTAGGGTTATAATGCACCTCGAAAGTCAATATTGGTATTGTTGTTGTGAAAACCGTCGATGCAATGTATTTCATTCCTCTGCGCTACTCAACCCATCTCTACCACCCTCACTGTGCAGTTTTACAGTGTAACCAATGGTGGAGGAGCCGAGGTTCTTAGCCTCGGACACCAATCCTCTTTCTCTGAGCGAGTGGGTTTTTGCTTGACTGGCTCTAGTTCCATGAGTTGGAGATACCAGTGATAATAATTCTTGTTGGTATAACAACCTTCTTAAGATTAGAAGGGTAAGTTTCTCTCTTGGATTATATTATCGTTTTTTCATTGAAAAAAATTACAGTTTATGATTTAGGTGTTTGACCCCTGTAAAAATCATGTGCAGGACGTTCGAAAGGGTTGTGGCTCCTGGGTTAGGAAAGGTCGTTGCGTTGGAAGGAATTTTCGGTTCTAGTAAGACCTGTCACTTTGTTCTCTCGTGGCTCTATGGCTTCACCCATGTTCTTAGGGCATGGATTCTTTTCCCGCGCTTCCTTGTCGTTAATCGAAAATGGTAAACCTTCTTGGTTCTTCCCTTGAGGCATTACGTGGTGTGAAAATTCTGTAAAGTGCATAATACTAAGATAAATTTCTGGTTTTAAAGGAGTGTTTGAGCAGTCGTTGAGGCTGTCACTCCAAAACTTGTAAATGTGTGGTTTTGATATGAAAAACTCCTGTAAGGGTTTCATTATGAATTTTCAAAGTTTCTTTAATCCCTAAATTTTGTAGAATACGAAGACCTTCAGTCTAAATGTCCTTTTTGGTTTTAACTCTGTAGTTTTGTTTTTAAATTTCTTCCTGGAAGGCCATTTGAAAAATCCAATTCTTATGGTTATTACAGTAGCTAAAATGTGTATGCTTAATGTCATGAGGCCATTGCACTGTTTTATAAATAAATAATATTTTATTTTGTTCCAAAGAGTGATGCCCTATCGAGGAAACTTAGTGAAATGATTCTATTTAGTGTTGTAAGGCGACTGTGGATGGACTATCGTTTTCTTGGTTTTTAATGTTTTTCATACATACCTGCTTTAAGAGTTTTGAACCCTAGATCTACTAAATTTATGTTTTGGAACTAGAGATAAGTAGTTTTTTTTTACATTTATTTAAGCCAGATAACCTCGACAGGTTTCGATCTAGAAAACTATAATTTATACTTATTAACAAAACCTAGTTCATTGTACTTATAGTTTACTAAAACTTTAAGGCCGTGAGGCCAAAGTGATGGTGACTTCGTCGCGGGTTTTTAAAACTCGATTGTTATTTACATAATAAATCTATATTAGGTTTTGAGTCGTAAAGATGTTAAAATATTCTTTGTTTTGGTTTAAGTTTAGCATGGATAATTTAATGTAATTTCCCTTCTATCTTTGACGGTTTGCAAGGCTGGAACCCTTTATCTGTAGTGATTTTTAAAATGGATGTTGAGTGTTATTTTAAGTCACAGTCCCTAAGATGTAAATGTTGTATCAATATAAATTTTATTGTTTATGATTTACGATTATATACTTGGAAGATAAAGACTTTGATTCTAAGTATTTAAAAACTATGATATATATATATATATATATATATATATATATATATATATATATATATATATATCCTGCATAGATGGATTTCTTCTTGCTTAGCTTAATTGATTCTTTAAACCATAATTTTAATGTTGGTTACCACTGATAAGGAATATGATAATATAGTATTGTCTAAGTAAATCTTAGGTATATCAAGTGATAAGAAAGGGAATTCGAACTCTAGTTGGGAACTTAACAATTCTAATTAAAGTAGATGCATTGTAACTAGTACTAGAAGAAAAGAGAATTGAAATGTTTATATATCAATGATTATCCTAATATATGACTGTAATGATTAAACTTAAGACCATTAGAGCAATGAACATCAAAAAACCAATTATAATATCATAAGAAGGTAACTGCAGCTTTTCTTTTACATAGAATATACAATATGAACATTTACCATTAAACTCTGTAGATGCTACACATACTTTATAAATGAAATACAAATATAGAGTTAAATCACAGATAAATAACAACAATTTAGAACCTGGAAAATTCGCAGAAGGGGGACAAACACCCAAAGGAGACCGTTCCACCCAACCGTCTCCTGAAGTAGCCAAGATTGCATGCTTAGGATCCCCAAGCCTGTTCACTGAACCAATAGGACAAATATGTTGTGTAGAAACCCACACAAAAAACTCTTCAACTTAACACTCAATAGAAGACTTAACTCAACAATTTCACTTTAGCTATCCCCTCATCGAATTCCTTGTGTGCCTGACTTTTCAGTTTGCAGCAGTCACAAGGTTCATTCCCTTGGAATAGAATGTAGTGATCCTCCTGCTCAATTCCATGGTATTTATAAGATTGCCTAGGTCTTTGGGTCAATTTTGAAATTAAATGAGCCACCTACTCAATTCCTCCTCTCAAGGAACATGACGAAATTTTTAGGTATTTTGCTTCCTACAATAACTAGGAAGTGAATTACTAGTGCTGCCACTTGTCATTCAGTCTTCTACAGCTGCTCATTCCTCCTAATGGTTCAGTGAATGGGGGCTGGTCTTTTATGAAACGCTCGTTGGTTAAGCGATAATCCAAGCTGGCTTGCTTTTAATCTCCTCAAAAAAACAAATAGGGGGTCCCCACTTCCAAATGTGTAATTCGAAGCGATTGACCCAGTTCAATTAAATTCTCGAGCCAAGCTATTTCTTTTTCAATCCGGGAGGGTATCACCAAATAACCTTCGACCTTAGACCTTGCCACCTGATTGAATGCTTCGAAATTTATTACTTCCGACCACCTTCCAACAATGAAAGAACTCGATGGATTGCTTGCTTTGAGGCTTGAGGAACACGGATGCTTGCTGTTTGCTGGTCAAAGAACCCTCGGCTGGTCCAATAAAGAAACGAATGGGCTGGGATAAGAAACAATGGCTGGCTGGCAGTAGAGATAGAGAATCCAGTTATAGAAAAGGCCCACAGCACTTGGCTTGGCAGTAGCCCGTTACACTTGGTAGTAGATAGAGAGAATTCATTTATAGATGACGTCAGGGAGATATTGCTGCTGAGATCTATCTTGCTACCTTCCGGCTATGAACTTTACGGGGATTGCTTGCTTTGACGCTAGAACGTGTGGATAGACCAACGGCACCACCCGCAGCAGGCACTCTCTTTCAGCAGTCTCGTTTGGATAGGTGTCTCTCTATTTAATTATTTAAATAATATATATATTCAATTACAGTCATCCTTGACCAACTTGATCATAAATGTTTTACAAAAATTTTAACATAATGTTTTCTCAAATACTAAAAATATTTGTTTTTCAGTTCTAGGTGGGTTACAAACACACCCCCTTAAGTTCAACATCATCCTTAATGTTGCTTAAGTTTATTCTGAGTCTTCCTGGAACAGAGATGGATATGCCTCTCCAATTCCTAGGTTGCTTCATCTGGACTGAGGTGTTTCCATTGCACCTTTACTTGTCCAATGGTGCGATTCTGGAGAAAAATTTCCCTCCTATCGAGAATATAATCCGGTTCCACCTATAAAATCTCCTTCGGGTTCTACCTAAATAACATTCCACTCGATCACATGAGTATCATCATGCACATATTTTTTCAATGTGGAAATATGAAAGACATTATGTATTATAAGATTAGGTGGCAAAGCTAACTGATATGCCACTAGTCCAATTCTTGCCAATATTTCGAATGGTACACAATACCTGGTTTCTAATTTAGCACAACTCCCCAACTTAAAGCATCTCTTTCGAGGTTTTACCTTAACAAATGCATGCTCGTCTACTTGGAATTCTTTTTGAGTTCTTTTAAGGTATGCATGACTCTTTTGTCTGTCTTGAGCAGTTTTCAAAATGCTTTGTACCTGTTTCACTGTTAGTTCTATTTCTTTTAACAAGTCATGTCCTAACATTAATCTGTCAACTAGATTACTCCATGTAATGGGAGTATTACATTTTCTACCATACAATATTTCAAAATGACTAAGTTTAGTTGAAGCTTGATAATGATTATTATAGGCAAATTCGACTAAGTGCAGATAATCTTCTCATTTCTTGGGATAGTCTCTAACATACATTTGTAACATATCTTATAGTACTTGAGTGACTATTTCTATTTGTCCATCTGTTTGTGGATGATAAAATTCAATTTATTATCTAATCATTTAAACAATGACTTCCAAAAATTACCAGTAAACTTAGGACCTCTGTCAGAAATCATACCTTTGGAATTCTATGCAACCGAAAAATTTCCTTCCAAATATGTCAGCAATGTTAGAATCCTTATGAGTTGTTTTAGCAGGTATAAAATGTGTTGTCTTGCTTAATTTTCCCACCACTACCATTATTGAATCATTATGTTTCTTATTTTTAGGCAATACAGTTATAAAATCAAGAATGATAACTTCCCATTTCCAACTTGGAATTGGAAATGGTTGCAAAATACCTGTTGGGTGTTGATGCTCAGCTTTAATTTGTTGACCTTCTATACACCTAGCTATATATTCGTCTACTTCGTTCTTCATATTAGGCCAGAAATAATCTTTTCTTAACGTCGTTATCATCTTTTGATACCCTGGATGCTCGAAATAAGGACTTTTATGTACTTCATTCAAAATCAGCAATTTAATTTTTGGTATGTTAGGTACATACAGTCTGTTTTTATATAGCATTAACCCTTTTTCATTTAAACTGTAATCTGTTTTTACATTTTCAGATTCATTATTGGTTACTTTTTCTCTTAGATTTTGGTACTCCTAGTCTATTTCTATTCCTTCTTCCAATCTATCATCTAATTCTATTTTGTAATTGCTAATGGAAGTTATAAAATTCGTTATGGCATTTCGGCTTAAGTCATCATCCACTTTGTTTTCCTTTCCTTTGATGTGTTTGATCTCAAAATCATATTCGCTAAGGAAAGCTAACCATCTAGCTTGCATTGCATTCAAATTTTGTTGATCAAACAAATAATTTAAACTTATATTATCAGACATTAGTAAAAATATTTTACCGATTAGATGATGGCACCACATTTTTAGAGCATGAATTATGGCAGCCAGTTCTAAATCATAAGTGGCATAATTTTTTTGGTGTGTTTTTTAACTTCCTTGATTCATAATAAATTATGTCACCTTCTTATGTTAGTACTCCACCCAAACATTCATTGCATGCCTCAGTGCATACAATGAAATCCTTGTCTGGATCTGTTATTTTTAGTATAGGTACAATATTTAACAATTCTTTTAATTTATTAAAACTTTCTTCACACTTTTGATCCCATACGAATCTTTTTCCATTTTTTTGCAAAGATGTTATGGGATTCACGATCTTCGAGAATCCTTCTACGAATTTTTGGTAGTAACTAGTAATTCCCATGAATGATCGTACATCTATTACATCTTTGGGAACAGGCCAATCAATTATTTATTTTATCTTATCTGGGTCTACTAATATTCCTTCCTTGGATATCGCATGCGATAGATACTATATTTTATCTTTATAAAATTCGCATTTACTGAATTTAGCATATAGTTTATGTTGTCTTAGAACCTGTGATATTATTTGCAAGTGTTCATCATCTTCTTTTTTCATCTTCGAATAAATTAATATGTCATCTATGAAGATGACTACAAATTTATCTAGGTATTTACTTAAGACACTGTTCCTTAAACACATAAAGGTTGTTGGAGCATTTGTTATCCCAAAGGGCATAACTACAAACTCATAATTCCCATATCGGGTTCTGGAAGTAGTTTTAAATATATCTCCGTCTTTAATTCTGACTTGATGATATCCAGATCTCAAGTATATTTTTGAAAATATCGTCACTTCGCATATCTGATCAAACAGATCATCGATGCAGGGCAAGGGATATCTATTTTTAATCGTTATTTTGTTCAGTTGACGGTAGTCTATGCATAGACGTAATGTACCATCTTTCTTTTTAACAAATAAGACAGGTGCTCCCCAAGGGGATACACTTGGTCTTACATAGTTTTTGTTTATTAGTTCTTGTATTTGTAATTTTAATTCATTAAGTTCTAATATGTTCATTCGATAAGGATCCTTTGAATTTGGTACAGCTCCTGGTACTAACTCAATAGTAAAATCCATATCTCTCCTTGGACATAATCCTAGAATTTCTTCTAGGAAAACATCTAATAAATATTGTAGGATTGGAATATCATCGAATTTCAGCTTACCTTCTTTATCCATGTGTTAATTATTTATTATATGTACAATAAAGACTTTACAACCTTTCCTTACAGCCTTTTTCATTTATAATGTTGATATTTGTACAACAGATATTTTCCTAGGTATCCCTATGATGGTAATGCTTTCTCCTATGTCATTTAAATAGGTAATTTTTTTCTAAAAACAATTCAAAACTACTTGATGTCTTTCCAGCCAATCCATACCTATACATCATAAGACCCTAACGGTAATACGTTTAACTTTACTTGAGTTTTGAACTGATTCGTAAACAATCCATAGTTTTCAACATAATTAACTACTTTCCTTTTGGTTCCTATAACTAACTGAACCAACCAATACTTTTCAAACTTTTTCAAAGATAAATTGCATTTTTCTACTATGCTAGGTGACACCTAGCTTAAACTAGCACCCGGGTCAATCAAAATGGAAATAGATTGGTTTTGTATAATACCTTGTATTTGCACCATGGAGGTTTGATGATCAGCCTATTAATTCTCCAAGGCTTCATTGATTCTGGGTATTTTATTTTCTACGTCACCAACCATTTCTTCCTCTTGGATTGTGTGCACATTGCCGAAGTTTCCCTTTATGTTCAGACAATACTTTGCTTAATGGGGTCCTTGACATTGCCAATAGTTTATAGGTTCCTTATGTTCATTATTTTTGACATGCTTATTAGGCATATCTCTGCCTTTTGGTGCTATAATATTTGTTGTGTTTTACTTTTAAAATTTTTTCCTTGATAATTATTCTTAGAGAAATTCTGAGAATTATTTCTGAAACTTTTATTAGGCTTAAAACCTTTTATTTTCTCATTAAATTTACTTGCTCTCTTATTCTTCCACTTAGGTATGCTTTATCTCTGTTTACTCTGTTCGTAACAGAAGTTATCTTTTTTCATTACCTCTTCAAGGGTCTTTGAATGATCAAATTCAATTGTGTCCTTGAAGCTAGTAGGAAAACAACTTAGAAACCGTTGTATTTTAGGATTTCCATCAATTATATATGGTACATATCTTAGTAAACTTAAAAATTTACTACTTAACACTTTCATTGACATTAAACCTAGTTTAAGTTCATAAAACTCTTTAGCTCTTTATTCATAATATTGTTCAGATAATAATTTCCTTTTAAAGTATTTTTTAACGAGTATCCAGGTTAAATACTTTTCTTTAAGGATTTTGACTCTTTTTATGTCATGCCACCAGATGTCACCTTTTTCGGTTAGGTTGTAGATAGCCATCCGAGATTTTGATCTATCGGAGTAGTTATAAATATGAAAGTACTTTTTAATTCCTAATAACGAAGCCTCGACTTCTTCACCCTTTTCCACTACCCGATTAAACATTGGAGGTTTTATCTTTTTAAATTCTCCTGAGATCTTTGTGGAGAACCTCCTACAATAAAAATGAGAATGCACAATATAACAGAAATATTGGAGCACAAAAGATATTTTATTGATCGTGGTCCACTTTGAGGGGGCAACCTCCTTTTAGCAAGCTCAATACAAAATAACTCTTCTATGCTTTCATTAGCCTAAACACATACTTATATACTAAGTCTAATATAAACAACTATTACCCCCCATGAATGTGGGATAATGCAACATAATAACTAGACAACTTAACAACTATTACTTACTCCCCATGAATGTGGGATAATACAACATACTGATGGGAGGACTTACAAATCATATGCGTCCGATAAAATATACTAACAAAATAAAGAGGAGGGTTGACACGGGTTCTTAACATCCCCTCCCTCTTAAAAAAAATCTTTGTCCTCAAAGATTTAGATGTGGAAACTGTTGCTGAATTTGAAGGAGCGGTTCCCATGTTGCATCCTCTGGTTGCATGTTGTGCCACTGAATTAGGACCTCTGTGATGGACCGAGAACGAAGATGACAAGTTTTCTTATTGAGAATGGCCTCCTGATCTAAGATGATGGATCCTTCATTATCCCATTCTAGTAAAACAATTTGTTCTCTGATGTTGGTTCCAATCACTTGCTGAATGCGAGAAGAAGGAGGAAGTGCTGATTTATAAGCAATAGACCCAATCTTCTCAAGAACTGTATATGGACTAGAGAGGTTTGGAGCGAACGTTTGATTCCCTTTGAGTTTCAAGGAGGATTTCTTGTAAGGTTGCAGACGAAGAAAAACCATGTCACTGACTTGAAAAGTGCGCTCATAACGATGTTGATCGGCTTGGTGTTTCATGCGGGTTCTGGTCATGTGAAGATTGTCTTGTAGAACATAAAGAATCTAATGTTGGTTTCGAAGAACCATGTCAACTTCCTGAACTGGTGAACTGCTGGGGGTGTATGCAAGGAGTACTGGAGGTGTGTGACCATAAACTGCTTCATATGGAGTCATTTGAGATGCAGTATGATAGGAATTATTGTACCACCATTCAGCGAGAGGGAGCCATTTATCCCACAGAAGTTGTTCTTCAGAGCTGAAACACCAAAGATAAGTTTCCCAATAGTTGTTGATGACTTCATTCGGATCATCTATTGGTGGGCGATAAACTGAACTCATATTCAGTTTGGTGTCAGTAAGGAGAAAATGACTTGTGAAAATTGCATTGCGGTCTGAGACAATGGAAGAAGGGATTCCATGAAGAAGGAATATCTTGTCCATGAAAATTTGTGCGATTGAGGAGGTGGTATATGGAGGGCTGAGAGAAAAAAAATGATGATATTTGGAGAGCCGATCAACCACAACCAAGATTACAGTCTTCCCTCCATATTTAGGGAACCCTTGAATGAAATCCATCGAAATATATGTCCAAATCCTTGTAGGGATGGGAAAAGGTTCAAGGAATATGGAAAGGAGTGTAGTTTCACCTTGGTGGCACTGACAAGGAGCACATTCGGAAACCATATGTTGAATTTCTCATTGCATTCCCTTCCAAAACAAGTGACATCGTGCCCTCTCATATGTTTTCATGAACCTAGAGTGCCCTACCGATGGAGAAGCATGGAGTTCATCAAATACTTACTGTTTAATATATATGCTCTGGGGAAGCACCGGACGACCCTTGTATCTCAAAGAAGAGCCATCCCAAGAGAAATGCGGTACCACAGAAGGGTTACTGGCCAACAGTTGGATGATTTCAGATAATGAAGAGTCATTGACATAGCATTGATGAACAGAGTGTAACCAAGTTAGAATAGGCATAGCAATAGCTAAAAGAGAGACAGGGGCATCAAATGTGCAGGAAAGAGTATCCACCACAATATTGTCCTTAGCCTTCTTGTAATTGATCTCATAGTCATAACCCCTGAGTTTGCTAACCCATTTCTGTTGTGTTGGGGATGCGACCCGTTCTTCTAGGAAATATTTCAGACTCTGGTGATTAGTCTTGATGCAGCAAGGATTCCCTAAGAGGTATGGCCACCACTTCTGTACTGCGTGCAAAATAGTCATCATTTCCTTCTCATATGTGGAGGTGGATAAATTCTTTCCAGGAAGGGATTTTGCCGGTGAATGCCACGGGATTTTCATTTTGAAAGAGGAAAAAACCAAGTCCATTGTCGCAAGAATCACTCTCAAGAGTGAAGGGCTTGGAAAAATCAGGCATCTGAAGGGTGCATCAGAATGAAAGATCTAAGGGAGTATTTGAGACTGCTGAAGGTTGCATCTGAATGAAATGGAGCTGAGTGATGACACCATGTGAATTCTTCTTAAGGATCATTTCCATGCAATGTGAACTAATGATGCTGAGAGACCCTGGATGTAAGCCATTGAATGTTTGCTTTTCCCCATTGACTCAAAAATGCATCAACGGTTCAGCAAAATCCCATAAGATGGGTCCAAGTGTGTGTAACCATTGAGTGCTCGAAATCATAGAACAACCTCCTAGGGGTATGGAAAACATGTTAGAGCACAAGTTATAATCTCCAATAGAGATACACACATTGTGGCACATTCCTTTGCAAGGTAAGGTGCTCCCATTGGAAACCATGAATTTAAAGCTGGAGCAAGGATGGACAAAACAATCAACTTGTTTAGCAATCTGAGGGTCAATAGGCAGCTGCAAAATTTCAGCCTGATCGTCTACTGGATCCTGAGCAATGTCAAAAATTTCAAGTACAAGCGGAGAAGCCACATCCAACAAATAGGGCTTGTGTTCAGTACATTGATGTACCTGGGTGAATTTATCATCACAATTATAACAAATTCCTTTTTCCCTATGTGCTCGCATCTCAGCTTCAGACAAATGCTTGATAGGAGTGGTTCTAGGAGTCATAAGGATTGGATGTCTTTGGGGAACCATATTTCTGAATGGAATAAAAGTGGATTTGGGGTGTTGCTGAGCCTTAATCTTGTCCTCCTCCAACTTAGCCAACCCTATGATTTCCATCATTGTGTTGCGATAGAACATTGTAACGTCAGATCGGAATGTATCCTTAAGGCCATTGATAAAAAAAACTCTTGTAGAATGCATCAGAAAATCCTTCTGTGTGCTTGACTAAGTTCTCAAATTCTGTCTGATACTCTCTCACACTGCCAGTCTGGCGAAGTTTGGTGAGTGCTCTTGTGAATTCATCAAAACCACTAGGGCCAAATCGGTGCAAAAGGAGTTGGCAAAAATCTGTCCATTGGGGCTCTTCATGATCCTTGATGTACCAACAGAACCATTGAAGGACTTCACGTTCCAAATGAAATGATGCAAGTGGTACTTTGGTGACATCAAAAGTGTTATGCATATTAAAGTATTGTTCTGCCTTGTGTATCCATCCACTTGGATCATCACTATTGAAGCAAGGGAATTCAATCTTCATCCCACAAAAGTTATTGGAAGCAGAGAACTTAGTGTCTGCAGAAGACTCAGGCTATTGTCGGTTGCTCATGGTTGAATGTTGAAGATGGAGGTCGAGAAATATTTGATCCAGATCTTCGAGTTTGGTCTTGAGGGTGACAAGTTCTTCTTCTATTTATCTATTTGCTCCTGCGCGGGTGAGAACTGTAATCAGGAATATTTCACCTTCTGCAGACAGAAGTTGTTCCTCTGGTCTGAATGGTTCAGATTCAGAACAAATGAGTGAACAACAAAGGATGAAGAACTTCCCTGGATGTCGTAGACACCTGGAATGCTACTTTGATAGTGAACTTGTGTACTTGCAAACAGATCAAACATGCAAACACATCAAAGCTACCAGAAAAACATCTACTTATCCATGTTAGTGACTAAAGAATCTAACAACATGTACATGTGAAATCAAAACAATAGTAATGTGGGACGGAAATCAGCTTTTCATTAAAGATGTACAGAGAAGCTTACAACCATTGCCTTAGTGTTGACAGGCATCTCCACAAAACAAACACTTCAACCCCATAAGCTCCAACTTTACTCTCTATGCTCTCCAATGATTTGGAATAGGTAGTCAATACAACGTCATAACAATACCTCTATAGTTCTCCCCCTCAACTATGGACATGAGCTTGTATTTATAAGGATTAATGGATACGGATAGTTCAGATATTTGTGGATGAGGTGGCTCCAATATCCTATGATGGGGGATCTCAAGCTCAACTGACCCACAATGATAGGGATAAGGGAGGACACAAGGCTCATGATCTAGAAGCCTCAAGAAACTTCTCTTTTTCCCATTTTACCCAGGGTACCACTTTTCTTCTCTTATGATAGAGCGGTTTAGATGAGAAACACTTATGGACAAAAGACCATAAGTGGTGACATCGCTTATGGAAAATAGGATATAGGTAGTGCGAGCAAGGTACAGCCCATGGGCCACAGGTAAAGCGCGGTTCTGAGTTTTTTCATGTAGAATTGACAAACAAAGTAGGTTTCCACTCTAAGTGCTGGGATTAAGAGCAAACATGGAATTTAAGGGTATTATCACATGATGGTGATAGGATTTGAGTATAACAGAATGCCCCCCAAAGCATGAGACTTAGAGGGATATGATAAGTGAGATCTTTGAGAGAACAAGTTGTCACTTAGAGGTGAAAATGTTAGCACGGTCGGAGAATGGCGTCTAGTGGGCATCTGTAGTACATCAATTATTTTGACTCATGGACACATGTAACCAACTCATGGCTGCATACCAATACAAGGTAGATCCATGAGAGGAATAAACAAGCATGGCTACTAGAATACAACGTAAATCCATGTGATAGAGGATTAAAACTTGGACATAGATACCAGACATACAACGTAGATCTATGTCATACAGACGCAAATTTGAGCATAGCAATGACCATACAAATGTGGATCCATGCTAGATATACAAAACTCCATCACAACTTGGGGAAAGCAATGAGTGCTAAACAAATACCCAGGGTGTTCATCTCGTCTTCCACAAAGTATGATTCTATCTATTTGATTACAATGATATGAAGTCGAACATGGTGGAAACCAGTTGATTACGAGCCAATGGTGTGAACCGTTAACAAGTGCGAGGGAGATCACCATTGATGTCAATGATTCCCAAGGTACCCTAGTACAATCTACTGAGTGTGAATAGATGTCCTGATGTCAAACACCCAGTCGATTCTATCAATCAAAGGCCAATGATGTGAACCTATTTCGAGAGCGAGAGAATCTATCATTAAGGCATATAGATCTCAAGGTACTAAGTTTTGTTTCTAACACTATTTCTCGGATAATGAGCTGATGTCGACGGGAATAGTCTCATCGAAGGAGGGCCATGATGAGTCCCACATCGACGACATGAAACTTGAAACATAGTTCTAAAATGATGTGAATGTAGTAACAATAATACCGACTCAAAATTACTGACACAAAGACTGTTTTGACGACAGAGGTAAAATTCTTCAACTTCCCTTTGAACATCGGGCGGCACGACAAAAGACTTGGCAGCATGACTGAGCTAGACAAACACATGGTGCGACAATGGACAATGCATTCTATTGAAAGACTCAAAGGAGTGACATGACTCATGAAAGTGGATCATCATGGAGATCAGCTGAATACCCAATTGACTAAAATGATATGCAGACAAGTGCCATGTTCAAAGGTAACGACAAACTACTGCCATTTATTTGTAAAATGATTTCCTTCCCATTTCCCCCATCATGATTGATGAGTGCCTCTTTTTGGTTTTATGAGTTCAAAGAGGGTAAGAAACACTCGGTATAGCTCGTCCGAAGACAATTCCAAACTCATATGTTTTACAAATCTAAGAGAAAAGGGGTTCATTCCCAAAAGAGGGTCTCTCAATGTTTAATTTAATGAGTCCAATGAAAGAAAACTTGGTATCGTTCATGTTTAGAGAGTCTGAACGACCACGGAAGAAGACTTCAAAGGGTCCTTTTTCGTATGATTTAGTCCCTAAGGCCTGAAAAAGTATAAAATAATACCTTAGAGAACTCTTTTAGTCATGATTGGCTGTAGTGTTCCTTTTTCGTAAATATTCTATCTAAAAGAGAGAACCTACCGTCGGAGAGACGACTTCTTCAAATACTTTAACGAGCGTGAAGAAGACAAGATCGCTCAATGATCTTTTCGTATTTAAGGAGACTGAAAAGAGTTTAAAGAAGACTCCATTAGGTCTCTTTTCACAATGATAGATTTTACGAGTTTGAAAAGAATCGGAAACGAACTCGGACCTTTGATACTAAGTTTCGAGAGCGTGACCAAAGTGTCACAACAAACGCTCAACGACTTTTTCCGTTTTATGGTAGTACGAAAAAGTAAAAAATGAACTCCCAAAACTTTACTGCTACTGTTCTTCTATCCTGCAACGACTCAAAACAAGTGTTAAATGTGCTAATAACTGACATTAAAGGGTTACAACTGATAGATTTTGAATGATAAATGATTTTAAAACAAAACTATAACATGTCAAACCCAAAAAATGTGTATAAAAGTCATGTAAATAGTAAAAAATCAAAACATTTTACTATTTACCCACAGTGGAGAGCATTTGGAGCACTTTCCTGGTCATATCGTCAATTGCTGATATCGGGAGTTTCCACCATTGGATTTGAGCGTCGTCGGTTCCAAGAAATAGTCTAGACCCTACTCTTTCCTTCTATAGCTTCAATTTTGATTTTTAATGGTGTTTTGGGCTTGTATGGCAAGCCCTAAAATCGTGGGAGCGGGAACCACTCTTATCCCTTGCGGGATAAGTGGTACCTCGCTAGAACCACACCGAGAACATAGTGGACAAGAGGTTCCACCACCTGTCTTCAACGGGGCACATGCGGTGTCGGCCACGAAGAAGTAAAAATAGACACACAAGGAAAACTAGCTCATTTATTTTGATTTGAATGATAAAGAATGATTTTAATGAGTCTTTTGATTGTTTTTGGTAGGTTCTTGCTGATCAAAAATGGTGATATGGAAATAAAGACAACATGATAATGACGAAGCCTTTGTTGAGAGAAATGCGGCTTGCATAGCTGCATTGAGAGACTGCGGGCTTTTAAAAATTTTCCGCACACCTAGTATGGTATCACACGAGCGATTGCTAGAGCACATACTCCGAATGTGGAATCCGAAGCAACAATACTTCGAGGTTGGTGCTCACATTTTGAAAGTGGAGGTATAGGACATCTACTTCTTGACTGGACTTTTGAGACGGGGTGCTCCCATCTCGCAGATAGGTTCCCACGGATGGGATATTACCACAAAAGAGTTGATAGACCGTCACTGTATTCCAGGGACAAGGACATCTGGGAAGAAAATCCCCATAAAAGATGTAATGGATGGACCTCTACGGACTATATTGTTTACCATGTAGAGAGTGGAGGGAAGCCAAGGAGTGCACCAGGCATCTAGAGCATATATTCTCTATGCCATAGAGGCCATGGCACCTACAGTCTTTAACTGGGCAGAAGCCCTGCTTCCGATCTTCAAGGATCAGCTGACCAAGTGTTGGAAGGGGGAACTGAAGTAGTTTGGTTTCAGTTCCATTCTAGCTTGCTTCTTCTTCGAGCAGGTCCCACAGATGAGACCCCAGGTGGTTTTTATAGAGCTGAGAGCATGGGACCCTCGCATGCAGAGGGGGGTCTAGATTATGGCTCGTACTGGAGCGGGCAGGGGGAAGGTAAAGTTTGGTGACCTGTTCTTTCGATGGTTGAGAGATCAGATCCTCATGGTGAAGGATTATGCATATGCAAGCATGAACTTTAGTGGTGACCCTGACCTACCGATCCCACATGGTGGACAATGGGGTGACATCGGTAAGGAGAAAAAACCCTAAAATGGAAATACTATTTTTATGTTTTTGATGTTTTATATTTTTAATGTTAAGTAACGATACTTGAATATTTTCATGCAGACGTTGGAGCATCACGACCTGAGGGAGCTTCCCCATTGGATATACTAGCTAGAGCCCGTTTCGTGCCATAGGGTGACGATGTGACCGAGGAGTTAGAGGAAAACCTTAGACATCCCCGATGCTTCCATTGATGACCTCCCTCTGAGGTATCAGAGACCTACAACAGGAGTATTGGGTCGGTTTAGTAGGCTACTACATAGAGTAGCTCGGGAAGTAATGTGTTACCAAGAGCATCACTAGACTATGTGTGCATGATGTATCTACTGAAAGCTGATAGCTTCAGGATTTTTTATGGTGATTTTTACCTGAAAGGCTACGTGCTTCAGATGAGGTCTCGTGACCTTTTTTTGTAAAACATGTTCATATATATATATATATATATACAGACTTTTACCTGGTGTTTATATGTCTCAAATGGTGAATGTATTTTACATGTGTTTTATGTGTCTTTAATTGTTTATTTACAATGAACCATGTTTGATTTTCATGTCATGAATGGGCAATATGCCAATCTAGGATGTAATTAGCTAATGAGTCAGCAATTACATTATGTTCCCTAGGGATATTCCTATAGGTAATAGTTTCAAACGACCTTTCTAACAAACGTACCCTCCAGAAGAGATGGAGGAGCACGGGATTCCTGATGGTGTGAACATGGTTTAGATGACAAACCACTAGTTGCGATTCCATCAAGAATACCAAATTGCAAACATATTGGGAGGCAACTTCATTCAGAAGACCTATAAATGCTCGATACTCGGTGATGTTGTTGGTAGCAGGACCAATACAAACCGCTCCTGAACTGACCAATTCGTAAGCTGGGGAATAAAGAACCCAAGTATCTGAGGCAAGATTCAAGGTGTGGCGGCAAGCACCATCAACGAAGCTGTAGAAATCCATCTTCTCTACACGACCAAAA
Organism: Pseudotsuga menziesii; assembly: GCA_001517045.1. Taxonomy (NCBI): domain Eukaryota; kingdom Viridiplantae; phylum Streptophyta; class Pinopsida; order Pinales; family Pinaceae; genus Pseudotsuga; species Pseudotsuga menziesii. The sequence continues at coordinate 575,633 of LPNX010112247.1, read as the reverse complement.
CATGGTATAAACAGATACGGACACTTAAACTCAAAACCATATTGAAAATACTTAAGCACACTGAAAGTCAAACAATATACATATATACAAGATACTATCCAAGATAGATCTAGGCATAGTACCTCTTCAGGTACAACCCATTGCGAGGCTGCCCTAAAGGGATTCCATCATAGTCTACGAGCTTGTAGGCCCCTTTCTCTAAAACTTTAGAAATAATGAAAGGATCGTACCACATGGATTTGAACTTTCCTTTCCCTAGTTTGTCATATCTCTCATCGTAAGTCAAAACTAGGTCACCCTCGTTGAAGGCACGAGGTTGGACAGATTTATCATACTACACCTTGACGCGTTTCTTGTGTGCCTGATTAGCCAAGGCAGCATCTCTCCTAGTTTCGTCAACGTTGTTCAAGTATAAAAATCTCTCTTCCTCTACGGAAGTGTCTAGGAGAAGTTCGACGGCAAGTTTCAAGGATGGAATCTGACATTGAATTGGTAAGATAGCTTCGATTCCATAGACAAGATGGAAAGGTGTGAAACCAGTAGTTGTTTTCACCGAAATCTTGTAAGCCCAAAGAGCGGAGAAAAGGATATGGTTCCAGTTGGATTTATGGTCTCCAACCATCCGACGAAGCATTGTTTTCAAAACTTTATTAATGGCCTCTACCTGACCATTATCTTGTGGATAATAAGGCGTAGAGTTTTCATGGTGAAAACCTAGCTTGGCACTTAGCTCCTCCATTTGATTACGGAAATGTGATCCATGATCAGTAACTATGGACTGCGGGACTCCGAATCTAGCTATGACATGATTGAACAGGAAGAAAGCAGAAGTCTTACCATCTTCCGCATATGTAGGCATGGCCTCAACCCACTTTGAAAATAGTCAATGGCTACGATGATGTAACCATGCCCCCCAGCTGAGGTAGGCTTACAATGCATATAATCAATCCCCCATTTGGAAAATGGGCCAACGACAATGACGGGGTGTATAAAAGCAGGATGAGTGCGCTTTTTTGGATAAAAATGTTGACAAGGTGGGCATTTCTTGACAGCCTCTTGACAGTCTTTAAAGACTGAAGGCCAGAAATAGCCAGCGCGAAGGATTTTCTGGGCTGTAGCCATCCCAGATAAATGACCACCACATGCTCCAGAGTGGCAATCATTCAACACTTGTTCATCTTCCTCGTGAGTGAGGCATCATTAGAGAACAGAATTGATCCCACGTCTATACAAGGTGTCATTCAAGATGAGGTAGTATTTTGCGTGGTGACGGATACGACGGCGATCGTCACAGGATATATTTGGCTGAAATCTCTGTGTTTGGAGAAAAATGAGCAAATCTCCATACCATGGGTCAGTAGTGCTTATCAGGAACATGAATTCATCCGGAAATGAATCATTGGGCTTAGATTCCGTCGAAGCAGAGGGAATATCACACATGAGCTCGACAAAGACCAGGGATTTCTTTGATGTGGCTTTGGAAAATTCCAGATCAAACTCTTGTAGTATGACTATCCATCAAGAGTACTTTCCCTGAGCACCTTACGATTCAGGATGTAATACATAGGGTTCTGGTCTGCCAATATAGTGGTTGTGCGGAGCAAAATGTAGTGACGAAATTTTTGAATAGCAATGACCATGGCCAATGCTAATTTCTCCACACGTGAATATCGGGTTTTAGAATCCATAAGATTCTTACTAGCATAGTAAATCATGTGCTCCTGACCGTCGGGGTTTTCTTGCACCAACTCCATAGCGATGGTAGTAGTGGAGGCAGTAATATATAACAGAAAATCCTTTGAATAATCGGGGGGGGGTGTATCATGGGTGAATGAATCAGAGTGTGTTTGAGATTATCAAAGGCGCATTGGGCTCAGTCATCCCAAAATAATGAAGTGCCCTTTTTAAGAAGACGCATCTAACCGTGTGTTTTCTCTGCGAAATTGCACACGAAACGGCGGAGGAAGTTTGCCTTCCCTTGAAAAATTTGGAGTTCAAGAAGATTGGTTGGGGCTGGTAGAGATAAAATGGTGGAAATTTTCAAAGGGTCTATCCGGATGCCATCCTTAGAGACCACAAAACCTAGCAGGCGTCTCGTCTCAACGAAAAAAACAAATTTATGCGGATTAAGCCGTATATTATAATGATGACATCTTAGGAAAATGTCTCTAAGATGACTAGGGTGGTCCCCCGTCGCTATGAATGAGAAGGGAGGTTGCCAAGGTACAGTTCAACAATATGTTTTATATCGTGAAACGCATAGGACATGGCACGCTGGAAAGTGGCTCCAACATTATTTAATCCAAATGGTAACTTCCTATATGCAAAGGTTCCCCATGGGCAAATGAGTGCCGTCTTGTGGTGATCGGTGGGTAAAATCTCAATCTGATTATAACCAGAAAAGCCATCCCTTAATGAGAAGATGACACTTCCAGCACAGTTGTTGATAATCTGGTCGATATGCGGAGTAGGAAAGTTGTCTCTGGGCCAAGCTTTATTCAAATCTCTAAAATCGATATAGACTCTAATGGTGCCCTACTTTTTATTGACAGGGAAAACGTTCGATACCCATTCCGTCAGGGGTATGGGATAAATAAACCCAGCTTTGAGAAGTTTCTCTATTTCAGATTTAATAGCTGCGGCCTTCCATGGATGGACTTGCCTTAGTTTTTTCCTGACAGTTTTAGCAGTGGGATGGGTTTTAATTTCATGAACCACAATGGATGGGTCTATCCCTGGAATTTCTTCATAAGACTAGGCAATAATATCGTGGAATTCTTTGAAAAGTGCCTTGTATGCTTCAGATTCTTCTGCCGAGCATTTCTTCCCAACATGAACATGCTCGATGGTATCAGGCTTTAGCTGATATGTTAAGTAGATTTGTCTGAGTAATGTTGCATAGGTTTCCTTCAGAATCTGTGTCTTGCAACAATATAGGACTTTGAGGTGTGTTGACAATATCAATGGAAAACAGAGATGCAAAGTCATGGTCTACCGAGATGGTATTGGGGAGGAATGAGGATCTATGATGGTAATCCTCCCGGATAGGCTTATTCGTATTCATGATCTCCATAATGGATTCATCGGAAGCAAAAGTCTCAGAGTGATAATCCAGAATAGGAAGAGATGGTTCTAACCAGTAGGGCAAGTGGTAAGGGTCCGAAGTCACCGGATGAAGTTCATCAGTGTGACCATCGAAAAGGGTTTGAATGATGTTGTACATTTCTTCATGCGAACTCAACAATTTGTTTGCCCTTGGGCTCATAATCAAATGATGCAATCATATTTACTGTCGATGTGTCTGTGTTAGGAGGGGTGGATGGAAAAATCCCCATAAGGGACGAATCCTTCAACATGCCTACCCCAATCGACTGGTAAGCAGGAGGGGACTGGCCTAACATAGGGATGTTATTGGCCGTAGAGATAGTAACATCCAACGTATAGAAATTGAGCTGGTCAATGGTGACAATTCTCCCTAGATGTGGAAATTGGAGAGTACGAAATATCGTCGAAGCGATAGTAGTTATGGCGTAAAACCAATTTCTTCCTAGAAGGAGGTTGTAATATAACGGGGCGTCTAATACTTCTACTTGAATAGAAACACTTTTTCCCCCAAGCTCGACTACAAGGGATGATATGAGACCATGGGGCTGGAAATCTCATCCATCAAAAGCTTTCAGAGTCATAGGGGATGTTACAAGCTCAGGAGAGCCGAGAGCTTTCCAACAAGACAGGGACAAAACCAAAGTTGAAGCTCCTTCGTCTAGGACAATTCTAAAGACCTTCTTTCCAACTACTTTCGTGATGATTTGGAAAGCAAATTTGTGAGGTAGCCTAGAATTATAGTTCTCAACATTGAAATGAATCAAATTAGTATTTTCCGGGTCTAAAGCTCCTAAGGTAGTTAACAAGTTTTTGCGTTGTGTAGGACAACTTTGGAGTACTTCCAAGGTAGACATTGCACATGGTGGCTGAGCGAGATCTTCAACTACATTATAAAATTGAGCAGCTCGGGCATTAGGGTTAAAAATAGCCTTCCTAAGAGTACTCTTGGGTGGACGCAAAACCATGTCAAGAGTAGGCTTCTCGATGGTTAGGTAGGCAGTAGACGAGGAGTCGGGAGAACCAGTAGAGGGAGCTTTCCCTGAAGAAGAATTGTCTTCTTTCTTTTCTGCGGGTTTGTCGTAATTCTGACTTCAAGTTTGCAAAATAATGGTATCTGAGGATATCATACGAATTTCCTCTAACGAACTAGAGTTTCCCTAATTAGACATGTGGTCTATCAGTTGTTGTTGAGAGGGAAAAATATCCATGAGAACTGTGGGTGCGGGATTTGTTTTCAAAAATTGGGTGATTTTGTCCCGACGGGGACACTCTTTTGTGAAATGGTCACCTCCGCATAGCAGACAGGGATATTTTTCTTTTCTTTTCCCTTTAACATTATTGTTGGTGGTTGGTTTCGGATTCTCCTGTTGGTATCCAGGTTTTTTATTTTTAGTTTTACTTTTCTTTTTTTTGTTGTCGGAGGTTTGAATGCTCTGAATAGAATTGACCTCGGCAGAAACCTTGGGAGTTGAAAGAGTAGGGGTGGAAGTCTGGGGTTGCTTGGCAGGTTTTGCTACTGACGGGGACTGGATTTATCCAACAATCCCATCAACAGGGACTTTTGCTGGTGGCTTTACGGGATCAATGCTTGGGAAAGGAGCTTGAGGAATCAAGTCATACAAAGTTTCGGACTGGGAATAGACCAAGTTTAGATACTAGGCTCGACGAATGGCTAGCTATTTAGTAATGGCACCTCCCATAGCCACATCTCGGGAAATTGAAGGCAACAAGGATTTAGTAAACCAATCAGCTAATAACTGATCCAGAATGGGAGCCTTAATAAGTCTTCTCCGCCTTCTCCACTCATGGATACGATCGGATATGTGGGTGGAGGTGTTCTTTCACAGAGAAGTTAAGAGATCAGTACTTATTTCATAATGGATAGGAAGCTGAAAGTGTGTAAGAAATACAGTCGCCAATGAGCCAAAATCCACAAATGAATGTTGCGGGAGTTCAATGCACCATTTCAGGGCTATACCAGTCAAAGTTCGCTGAAAGAGTCTTAAATGAACTGAATCATCCATAAGGGAGTTTGAAGAACACCACAGATGGAATGTCACGACATGGTTTTTTGGATCATCTCCCTGCTTCCCATCGAACTTTGGAATGTCTGACTATAACTTTACCAGAATGGGAGGCCACGTGGGGTTATGTCGAATGGGGTCATTAATCAACTTGGACAAATCAGGAAATTTCAAATTTGCTAGGAAAGGTAACTGACGATTAGGTTGCACATACTGGTAATATTGATATGGAATATAAGTACTAGTAGGACCGTAAGTAGACTGATAGACAGGTTGTTGTGATGAAGAACTACCGTAAAATCTGCCCATAGGGGGTTGATTTCCGAGATCAGGACCGTTAGGACCACCAAGGCCTCCGGGACCACCAGGACCATTGGGACCACCAGGAGGCAGACCACTAGACCCTTCGGGACCTATAGGAGGAAAACCTCTAGAGTCTCCAGAACCACTAGGAGGAGGGCCACTAGACCCTCCAGGGCCATTAGGAGGGAAGCCACCAGGCCCCCCAGGACCACCAGGACCATTAGGACCATAAGGAGGGAAGCCAACAGGCCCTCAGGGACCATTAGGCCCCTCAGGGGGAGGACCCCCATAAGGCGGTCCTTTGGCACCTCCCGCAGTATGTATAGGTATGCCCCCCATAGCCGGCATGTAGGACCAGTTAGGTTTCCCCCATGGCGTGAAAGTGTTACTAGGATATGGAATTCGGGCATAAGGCATTTCTGTAGGGTTGGGTGGATAATTAACGTTTCCTACAGGTATTGGATTTGTTGTATAACCATAACCCCAAGAGGTTTGAGCGGTTACAGGTTGCACCCCCAAGGGCTGACTTGAACTGGATGGGGGAATAACCACATTAGGCTGGGTGGGAGGGACATAAACTGTAGATTGCTCTATACTAGAAGACTGTCCTTGACTAGGTACAATTCTGGTGCCAGATAACGTAGGTCGTGCCGGGGGTTTCCCCCTGGCACTAGAAGGTAATCACGAAACAAGAATTGAATGTTGGGCCCCAGGTGCGGAATACCTAGGAGGATTGGGAACAGACATAATATGGGAGGTGGTGGGGTTGGTAATTTTACCTAGGTTATGTGGAGTCATTGTGCGATCTAGAATCAGTCCAATGGGTCTCATAGAATCGGCAAGCGAGCTATATCCCATAGGAACAGCTGTGGAACATGATTGTGGTGTGCCCAATATGTCATCTATTTTCTTTTCAATCTCTTGTGCACAGAGAATGGCTGCCTAGTATTGTCTATGTTCTTCTTCATCTGGTGAAACTTCTTCGGAAAAGTTCAAATGGGTGCCAAATGAGGCAATGGCTTGTCCTATAGAGGTATCCCAAAATGGCGCGTTGGGACCATAATCTAGACGGGTAGTATCATCAACATGACCTTCTATGGGAGAATGGAATGAAGTATTACCCCGAGAAGGTTGTTGGACCAAGGGAGGCGAGTGTGAAGGATATGGTCCTCCGCTTTTTGAAACCACATCTCCTCCCACCTGGGAGTTGGTAGCAGCTACTTGGTCGATAGCTTCCATTGGATTTTCTCTTGAAACAGGAATAAAATTAGGTGGCAATCCCCATACTCTTTTGGACTATCTTAGTGCAGCCAGTTTGTACAGCTCCTATCTAACCTAGGGTCTTGAAAAACTAGAAAAACACACGAAAAATTTCCCTACTCAAGCTATAGACCAAACAAGCAAACTTAAATGACAGGAGGAGTTCAGATAGGCAGGTCTCTCACCAGGATTGTCAAGAAGGTGCCACTCATGATATACCTCAAGGGTACGTGCGTAGTAATCTCCATGAATGTTGTTTTTGGTGTATGGCTCCAAGCAAGATGACCAAAGGGCTTTTCTCAGATGGATAAGGTATCCTAGTGGGCTCTCTCGATATACGCAAGGTACGTGGGAGCTTGAATCGGTAGTAGTGTTGTCTAATGCATAACAGTACACAAGGGGCCTTCCGATATACAATCGAGTACGTGAAGTACCTTTCTATATACCTCAAGGGTACGTGAAAGGCAGTTCGATATACTGACGGTACGTAGAATAACCGCGTGAGTTCCGGGATGTAATGCGGACGAGTAACAACAACTCCTACACTTAACGATGCCCGAACACATCTCTAACCTATCACTCAAATTGCTATGTAAATTTTAACCTATAACTACCGTTGATTTTAAAGTGGACGATTAGGTGAATGCATGGAGTTTTGATAGAAAAAGTAAAACCATGCAGTATGCATATGAAAATATTTCACTTTACCATTCGTGGTATGCCTACCTATGGGAGGGAAATAGAGTATTTTCTTTTGTTTCGAAAACCAAAAATTCCCAAACAACTATCTTGAACAAATCAAAATCAAATACAAGCAACACTTTCCAAACTTATTTCTCTTTTCTGAAAGTAATCAAAAGGGGAAGAGTCTATTTTCCTCAAAGAAAAACAAGAAGCACATTGCATGCATATGCGCTCTATTTTTTCAATTTTTCTTAAAACATAGATAGATCTAACTTAAAACTACAATATTTTTTAATTTGATGAGATAGTACTAATGCAAAAGAGACAAAAGAACACATAGAACCTGAAATCTTGTGAGGCTAATCAAAGATCCAATGTCTTATGCTCAATGATGATGATGACCTAATCTTAGTCAAAAAATTTCTTTTTAAAAAGCAAAAAGAAGTCCTCTATGGAAACAAAGAATGAAATCAAGATGCTAATCAAATGGTTTTTCTTTTAGTCTTTATAATAGAAATGAAGAGAGAGCTCACTACCACCTAAGCTTTCAAAAAGAAATCCTTTCACAATCGCAACCAACAGGTATGGAAGAAAATGTATTAACAAAAAGCCTAGTCTAGCTTTCAAATTCTTCAATGAAACCAATATTTTACCACAGAATTTAAAACCATGAGCATTCAGACTCTAACACACAAGCCTGAAAGTGCAAGGCTGAAAGCAAACAAACTCAATTTTTTGTGAAAAATGAGAAAAACTAGTCTTGGATCAAGGCCTACCTAGCACCGCGCTGGAGGGGTCTTGACAAAGCAGTTCTAGACGAGCATCGCTTCTGGATAACATGACTCATGCGGTGGCACCGCATACTGCTAATAGGGTTCAGGCGGTGGCACTGCTTCTCGCCAACAGTATAAGAGCAGTTCCCTGGATAGATCCAAAACACAAAGGAGAACAAAAGATCAAGTTAGAAATTGATCAGATCAAGGCAAAAATTGATGGATTGACAGTAAAAAAGAGCATAAAAAGTCGAAATAATTCAAATCTGAATAGATCTAGAAGTTTCAAACCAAAATTCACTGAGTCAGATGGCAGATCTGACTGAAGAGAGTTGGAGATGGAGCCTCTATTCAGACAAGTGTTCAATAACTTAGGAAGATCAGATCAACTGAAATATGCATGCCTCCCCAGTGGAGTATAAGATTTGTAATCAGGAATATTTCACCTTCTGTGGATAGAAGTTGTTCCTCTGTTCTAAATGGTTTAGATCCAGAACAAATGAGTGAACGACAAAGGATGAAGACCTTCCCTGGATGTCGTATACACCTGGAATGTTGCTTCGATAGTGAACCTGTGTACCTGCAAACAGATCAAACATGCAAACACATCAAAGCTACCAGAAAATCATCTACTTATCCATGTTAGTGACTAAGGAATCTATCAACATGTACATGTGAAATCAAAACAACAGTAATGTGGGACGGAAATAAGCTTTGCATTAAAGATGTATGGAGAGGCTTACAACCATTGCCTTGGTATTGATAGGCATCTCCACGAAACAAACACTTTATCCCCATAAGATCCAACTTTACTCTCTATGCTCTCCAATGATTTGGACTAGGTAGTCAATCCAACAGCATAACAATACCTCTATAGTTTTCCCCCTCAACTATGGACATGAGCTTGTATTTATAAGGCTCAATGGATAGGGATAGTTGAGAGATTTGTGGATGATGTGGCTCCAAGATCCTATGATGGGGGATCTCGATCTCAACTGACCTATAATGATAGGGATAAGGGAGGACACGAGGCTCATGATCTAGAATCCTCGAGAAACTTCTCTTTTCCCCATTTTATCCAGGGTACTGCTTTTCTTCTCTTATGATAGAGCGATTTAGATGAGAAACACTTATGGACAAAAGACCATAAGCAGTGGCACCGTTTATGGAAAACATGATACAGGCGGTGCGAGCAAGGTACCACCCATGGGCCACAGGTAAAGCGTGGTTCTAAGTTTTTTCATGTAGAATTACAAACAGAGTAGGTTTCCACTCTAAGTGTTGGGATTAAGGGCAAACATGGAAGTTAAGGGTCTTATCACATGATGGTGACAAGATTTAAGTATAATAAGAACCATAAGAAATATTTTTTTTATCATAAATGGGTGGAAAAACAAAAATAAACAGGGTTTTAGAAAAGGAAAATTTTGAGTTGGGAAAAACGTGAGTGGGTAACTAGGTTGTGGACACTTTCTGAGGGACAAGGAAACAAAAAATGTGAATTTCAGAAGCGGGGTGAAAGAAGGAGATGGAATTCTGGGCTTCGGGAAGTGGACTTGGGATAGGGTCCTTAATGAATGAAATATGTAGAATGGAATGACAGGGGTTACAGTGAATTTTCAAGGAAAACAGAGCTAAATCAAGGAATATATGGCTAAACAACATAAATTTATAGTCTTTTTTTTTTTGAAGAAATGATCTGTGGCGGTGCTAGAAAGTTGTGCTTTATCAACTTCAATTGGAGTAAATGATCTGTGACAATTATGGAATTCTGTGCATTATCAACTATAAATAGATATGGACCCCAGGTATATTCGGCTTCCTAATGGTTCAAAGGGAGTCACTCGACCACCAAGGCTGTCTCAGGCTTGAGTATTGGGGTAGTACCCCTCATTTCACGGCGCAGGTAAAACTGCTAACTGCTTGGCAAAAAATGACATCTCTTTGGTTTTCCTCATGGATGGGAATCTAGTCAATCTGGTGGGGGTCATTTCCCTTTTCTCTTGGCATGTCCTCTCAATGGCCAACTACTTCAGGGTTCATGTGGTACTCCTCACAATGATTTTTAGGGCTATGCCCAAGTACTTTCCACAGTTAAGTGGATAGGTTTTATTCCCCAATCCGAATGAAAAATAATGTTGCAAGAAGAAGAACTACTGCAATAATCACAGTGCCAAAAAATATGTGGCAGAAATTCCACCTAATGCCCAAAAACCCGTAGTTAGAGATAGGGTTTTGAGATGAAAACTTTTCAAATGAGCATAACTCGATCTATATTGATCAGAATCCCTATTATAGCCTGTTTTTGGAACTGGAACAACCACTTTTCTTCTACCCACAAAATCAGAATAGAAATATGGGCACCCGGTTAAAATATTTTCGCTCTGCAATTTCCACGGCCATCACCAAAATTCTGAAAAATTGCTGATTTTAAATCCGTGATATATCTACTTTTAGAACTCCAAATGAGATGATTTTTTTTTTGAAACTGCATATTTTGGAAAGAGAAATTCAGATATGCAACATTTTTTTCTTGAATCTACACAGAAAGTTTCAAAAATGGATGTGAAATTCGCCGCCCAATTTTGCCCCTTTTTTTTCCAAAAAAAAAAAATCCCCACTTGTGCCAAGGAGAGTGCTCTGATACCATATGTGGAGAACCTCCTGCAATAAAAATGAGAATGCATGATATAACAGAAATATTGGAGCACAAAAGATATTTTATTGATCGCGGGCCACTTCGAGGGGGCAACCTCCTTTGAGCAAGCTCAATACAAAATAACTCTTCGATGCTTTCATTAGCCTCAACACATACTTATATACTAAGTCTAATCTAAACAACTATTATCCCCCATGCATGTGGGATAATGCAACATAATAACTAGACAACTCAACAACTATTACTTACTCCCCATGAATGTGGGATAATACAACATACTGACGGGACGACTTACAAAGCATATGCGTGCGATAAAATATACTAACAAAATAAAGAGGAGGGTTGACACGGGTTCTTAACAATATTTTCACAAGGTTTATACTTTCTCTTTCTAGGACTATGGTTGCTTTCACTACTTTCACTAGTGCAATTATATGTTCCTCTATGCGACCTTACTTTAACTCTTGAAGAAGATTTACTTTCACTTTCAGAAAATTTTAATTTCTTACCCTAGCGTTTGTATGATACTGTTCCATAATCAATTTCATACTCCCTTCTTTTATCTTTACCTCTGTTTTGTATTTTATCTAGTAAAATCTGATTTAGTTCTAAAATTCTTTCGTTATCTACTTTCACGGTTTGTAGTTCATCCTTTAAGTCTTTCACTCTTTGAAGTAACTCTGAGGGTTGATTATTTAATTCCACATAAATGTTGTCTGGATTATTGTGATGGGATCCATTTTCAGCAAATGCTTCAACTCCTTCCATTTCCTCCAAACTACAATTTTATATTTATGTACATAAATAATTTTAAAACATGATCAGTCTATTTAGTTTCATGTTCTGCATGCGAGTGAGCCAATCAGGCCTAGTGTTTGGAACTCACTCTGATACCACATGTAACAACTATAAATTTCGCAAAATAAAATACATTAAAGTAATGGTTTAACTGTTATTTATAAAGGATTAAAGAATCCATACAAAGTCTCAGTTTGATTTTAAATTAAAGGATAAAGTTACAACACATAAAAATGTGACTTAGATCTACCTGTAACAAAGAATAACGGACATTATATGATCTTGAAAGAAAGTTTAGTCTTTTATCCATTTAACATAAATGTCTCTTTACAATGATTTTATGTTGCGAGTTATTGTTATGGAGACACTAATTTACTTGTCGTCCATGTCACTTTTATTTTCTATGGGTTAAGATTGTTGTGATTGTTGTTTATGTTCTTCTTTGTATGTCATTTGACCCTGCTCAGTTGTTAGGGAAAACAATGGGTTACAGGTCTTACTTAGGATTCATGGCTAACGCATACCTTATGTATCTTTTGTATAGGTGTGGACTGAAAAAGGATTAAAACAACCTAGCTATCACAAACACAATCCCAAGCTAGGTAATTAAAACCACTACCAAGCAAGGTCCTAAGCATTTTTGGAAAAGGAAACAATATTACCTTAATCATATAATTCAATATACAAGAATAACATAAATTCTTATGGCCTCGAGCAATGAAAATGGGAGGGTAACAGTTGAGTAATCAATGATGTCAAATAAGTTATCAGAAGTCAAAGATATGGTGGAACACTAAAGGTTGCAAGTATCCAGAATAACAAAGGAATAACCCTGTTATAGGTTGTAGGTTGTAGGGTGAATGACGAATGAATAACCCTATAGCAAGTTGAATGACTGAGATCAATCATCCAATGTTGTTTCTGAATCAAATAGTGCAGAGGGTAAACACATACGAAGTGATAAAGTTCCGCGAAGGATTAAGATTGGACGGCAGAGGTTATTCCCACATTAGATCCAGCGGCTGAGGATCAGTTCCCCAACAATCAATATCAAACGACTTATATTAGTCCCGCACTAGATCTGACGATTAAGGATTAATTCCAACAATTAGGCAGAAAATCCAAATTTTCGTAAAATATCAAGATCGGATGGATGAGATTAGCTCCGCTAAAGAGATCGATGGTGCGGAAGTAACGTTTAAATATTTTATGAACTCGCAATCCGCAACCCGCAATTCGGAAGATCGAAGGTCAGGAAAGACTCCGTAAGAGATCGACGGTACAGAAGAAAGATTGCAGAAAGGAGCTTGCGAAAATTTGAGATACGATTTCAGGGAATATCATATCCCGCATCCCGCAATATGGAGATCAATGATCAAGAAGAAGCCTGATGAAGATCAATGGTGAAAAACCGACTTCTGCATTCCCCAGTGGAGAAAGGAGTTTGCACAAATGAAAAATCGGGCAGTCGACATCTCACATCCCACAATCTGGAGATCGACGCTCAGGAAGATTCCTGACGAAGATCAACGGTGGGGAATCATTGCAACATAAACTTGGTGCAGAAATATGATTTAATAAAGGAAATTTGTAGAATAGATCAATGGTCCGAATAGATCCAGACAAAAGATCAATTGTTCAGATTGTATCTAGTGAAGAAGATTACGGATGCACCAGAAAATGATAAACAGGGTTGCAGAAATGAATTCTAAGCTGTGCGAAGAACGAAACATTGCCTTTGCTGAAGTGATGCAATAGTTGAATGGGTAGATGATGATTGGTTGTGTCTGTAAATAAACAGACACGATCCAAAACGAAAGAGCACAACTATGGAGATTTGTGTTGATACGAAATAGGTATAGGGTATTTAAATAAATGAATGTGTAAAGAATTAAGTGTCTCTATTAGTAAGCTTGACAGATTCCAAAGTGAATAGTTTACAACTATTCCAAAAGACTGAGAAAATCATATCAGGGTGGCACAGTGGTGCTAGGGCAGGCCATAGGTATGCAGGGTGTCGAAGCCTCCTTCTAGTTGTAGTTGGAGAACAGGGTGTCGTAGCATCCTTGTCTATTGAAGCAAGCAAAAAACCATAGGGGTGTTGTAGCATCCTATTCTGTAGTTGCAGGAAAAACCTAGGGTGTGTTGTGCATCCTTTCTGTAGTAGAAGATAAACAATTTTGTAAAATTCATCTTATTAATGAGTTTGTGTTGGTGGTTTTCTCTTTGACGTTTTCGTGATAAAATCTGTGTCTTAATTGTTCATTTTTATGTATTTTATTTATAAAAAAACAATACTGATTGACCCCCCCCTCTCAATATTGTGGGATAAACCAATAATTGGTATCAGAGCAGGTTCCTTCACAACAGATTAACCACGGGAAGGAAGATCCTATCCAAAAATCACAATGGATCAATAAGAAGGATTGGCCACTAACAAACCTCCACTATTTACTGGAGAAAATTATGCTTACTAGAGTGTAAGAATGAGGTGTCATCTAATGTCCCTGGGATGGAAGTTTTGGGAAGCAACAAAAAAGGATATTAAAATAGGAAACCAATACCCTACGGACATAGTTGAACTAGGTGAATATGAAGGTAATTCCAAAGCCCTAAAAGCAATCTTAAATGGTTTAACAAATTCGGTGTTTACTAAAGTTATGTAATGCAAATATACCAAACAAGATTGGGACAAGTTGAAAATTATCTATGAAGGAGAATCAAAATTCAAAGAATCCAAACTTCAAACATATAAAGGTAAATTTGAAAGTCTTAAAATGAAAGAAGAAGAGAATATTGTTGAATAACTTCTTCGTGTAGATGAATTTGTTAATGCGATCAGAGGGCTTGGAGGAAAATTAAAAGAAAAAGAAGTGGTAAGCAAGGTACTAAGAACACTACCAATGAGATATGACCCAAACGTATCTACCTTAGAAGAACGAGATGATATTAAAAAGGTAACAATGGATGAGTTACATCAAATTCTCACTGCATATGAGATGAGAACAGGACAAAATGGATCTTCAAGAAAAGAAGCATCTTTTAAAGCCTCCTTAAAAAATCAATCAGAAAACCCAAATGATGAGGAAGCTCTTTTCATTAATAAACTTGAGAGAGGGACTGGAAAATACAAGGAGAAGTTACCGTTAAAGTGTTTTAATTATGGAAGGATTTGACATTTTGCCACTAAATGCACCTACACTCAACAAGATGAGAATGAAGATAAGGAAAGTTCGAAGTTCAAAAAAGGTAAACCAAGAAACAAGAAAAAACCCTATGAGAAAAGGAAAATTTTGTACACCATAGAAGACAGTGAAGATTCAGATGGAAGTGAAGTTGAAGAAGCTGAATTTTTATTTATGGGTCTAGCTACTCAAGCCTCAAATAGTGACTCGAATATAGAAGGATAAGTAGACTTAAGAGTTGAACTTGTTAGAACCCTTGAAGAACTTGAGAAATGTAGGAAAAATAATAGACAGACAAATATTATCATCAATCAATTGGAAGCTCAACTTCTAGATGCCAAAAAGGTTGAGGAGGACCTAAATATACAACTCAAAAGAAGAATACAAGAGTTTGAATAGAAGAAATCATGCAATTCAAGAGAAAGCTTGATGAAGAATCTATCAAGTCAAAGTTACAGAATAACTCAAGGATTATAGATGAAATTTTGAGTAGCCAAAGACCATCAAGTGATAGGTCTAGTTTGGGGTTCGTTAAAGAGAAGAAGCCAAAGAGTTTTTCTATCACAAATCAAGAAGGAAGTGAGAAAAGCTATGTTGAAATACTAAAGACTCTAGCTAAAAAGGAAAGAAGCAAGAAACCAGGCTTAATTTCTCAAGATAAAAATAGAAATAATATAGCACCCAAGAAACGAAATAGATATCTACGGATCTTTTTAGGTCACTGTTCTTCTTGTAATAATTTTGGTTATAAATCCTTAAATTGCAAAACTGGAAGAAGGGTTTCTGAATACAAGAAGAAGTCATCAAGTAATAAGACGAAGGGAAATACGAATCTTTTTACACTACTCCAAAAATATGATATAGAATGTTACAATTGTAATAACCATGGACATATGGCAAGAGATTGTAAACTGAAGACTCCTACAAGGAATATTGTTGAAATCAAAGTGCAGAACACCAAACAAAAGAAGTATTGGAAAGCGAAGGAAGAAATGGAAAGTTCCATGATTTCTTTATGTGCAACCGAAAGCCAAAACGTATGGAACTTGGACAGTGGTTGTTCAAAAATATGACCGGTGACTCAAGAAAATTCATAACACTAAAAGATAATAAGGGAAAAGTCACTTGTGGAGACAGTCTGTGTTCCAAAATAATTGGCAAAGGAACAATTGTTGTCAATAGAAAGATCAAAGTAGAGAATGTTTTGCTAGTTGAAAACCTCAAGCCTAATCTTCTCAGTGTAATTCAAACATGCGACCAAGGACACATTTGTATCTTTGACTTAGAAAATGTGAAATCAAGAATAAGAAATTAGGAAAGGTCATTTTCATTGCTATGAGAAATACAATTAATGTATACACCTTGGAAAATGAAAACCAATGATACTTAAGTATGGTAGAAGAAAGTTGGTTATGGCACATAAGGTTGGGACATCTAGGTTTTGACAATCTTTCCAAAATAAGCACGAAGGAAGTTGTAAGAGATCTACCAAAAATTTTAGTTCCTCTAAAATCTGTGTGTAAACATTGTCAACATGGGAAGCAAACTAGAGCCAGTTCTAAAATAAAAGAACATATGACCTCACACCCTTTGGAAATAATACACACGGACCTATGTGGACCAACCAGAACTAAAATCCTGCAAGGAGATCACTATTTCATGTTGCTCATTGATGATTACACAAGGATGACATGGGTGGCATTCCTCAATGAAAAATCAGAAGCTTTTGAAAAATTTAAAATATTCAAAGCAATGGTTGAAAATGACTTGGGTGTGACAATCTAGTGTCTTAGATCAAATAGTGGGGGAGAATTTACCTCCAATGAATTCAATGAGTTCTGTGAAGGTCATGGAATTAAGAGGCAATTTTCAGCTACGAAAACACCTCAATAGAATGGGGTTGTTGAAAGGAAAAAAATAATGGTCCAAGAAGCTGCCAGAACTATGCTCAATGAAGAAAAATTGTCATATTTATTTTGGAGAGAAGATGTATACATAGTTGTTTACATACTTAACATAGGAGAACTCAGAATGAATAAGGATAAGACCTCCTATGAATTGTGGTATGGAAGACCAGCCTCAGTCAAATATTTTAAAGTGGTTGGCAGTAACTGTTACATCAAAAGAAATGAGGATGACCTTCGAAATTTTGACTCAAGGGATCTTTTTAGGATACCCATCCACCAAAAAGGCATATAGGTGTTACAATAAAAGGTTACTTAAAATTGTATGAAGTGTTGATGTGAAAGTAGATAATATAAAACCAAGGAAAGAGAAAAATCTTGACAGTTGTGAAAATACATGTGATGATGAAATAAAAGACTTGCAAAAGGATGAGAGCATTCATAATGAAGAAGAAGATAAAGATAAGGAAGATACACATGAAGATGATGAATACTTCCCTAGAACTGACACTAAAACTCCTTTTAGAAGGGTACAAAAGGATCATCCAAAGTCACAGATCATGGGTGATAAAAATGATGGAGTCAAAATAAGAAGACAACTACCAGATGTGGAACAAGCCCTACTCTCAATAGTAGAACCCAAGAACTTTACAAAATCTAGCAAAAGTGATGAATGATTCAAAGCCAGGAATGAAGAACTAGACTAGATTGAGAAAAATGAGACCTGGGAACTTGTCCCAAGACCTGAAGATAAGAACATTGTAGGACCCAAATGGGTTTTCAAAAACAAGTTCAATCAAGATGGACAAGTAATAAGGAACAAAGAAATATTGGTTTGTAAGGGGTATGCCCAAGTGGAAGGTATTTATTTTGAATAAACTTATGCTCTTGTAGCTCGACTTGAAGTAATCATAATGTTTTTAGCACTATCATGACAGAAAAACTTCAAAGTATATCAAATGGATTTCAAGTCTTCATTCCTGAATGGAAAACTAGAAGAAGAAGTGTATATTGAACAACCTGAAGGGTTTCTCTTGTCTGAAAACAAAGGTTATGTCTGTTAACTGAAAAAAGGTGCTCTATGGTTTCAAACAAGCTCCAAGAGAATGGTTTTCAAGACTAGATAGTTACTTGAAACAACAAGGTTTTAAAAGAGTGGTCACTTAAAGTAATCTTTACCTAAAATTCGAAGATAAAAATATGATCATTGTTGTTGTCTATGTGGATGATGTCATTTTTGGAAGCAATCTTCAAATCCTAAGTGTAGACTTTTCCTCTAAAATGAAGAAAGAATTCGAAATGTCAATGTTGGGTGAACTGACATTCTTCATGGGATTGCAAGTCTACCAAACAGACGAAGGAATTTTCATCTCTCAAACTAAGTACATCAAAGATATGTTGAAAAAGTTTAAAATGGAAGATTCCAAACTTGTTGGTACTCCTATGGTCACTGGTTGCAAGTTAAGTAAGGATGATGAATCTCTGGAAGTAGATCATACCATGTTTAGATCCATGATTGGTAGTCTTCTATATGTGATAGCCACAAGACCAGATGTGATGCAAGTTGTTGTATTGGTGGCTAGATTCTAGTCATCTCCCAAAGAAACACATGTAACAGCAATAAAAAAGGATTTTTAAATATCTAAAAGGTACCATGCAGTATGGTTTATGGTATCCAAAAGGACAATATTTTACCTTGAAAGCGTTTACTGATGCAAATTGTGCAGGAAGTGTTGATGATCGAAAAAGTACTAGTGGAGTAGCATTCTTTCTGGTAAATTTTTTAGTATCATGGTCAAGTAAAAGACAATCCTCCATTTCACTCTCTACAGCAAAAGCATAATATATTGTTTCCGCATCATGCTGCACTCAGGTTATTTGGATGAAACAAGCCCTAGAAGATCTACTTGTAAAATATGAACAACCAATAGTGATCAACTGTGATAACACTAGTGCTATAAATATGTCTAAAAATCCTATCATGCATTCTAAGACAAAAGATATACCAATCAAGTATCACTATCTAAGAGAACGGGTATCTCAAAAATTGTCAGATTAGAATACATTGACACAAAAGAATAGATTGCTGACATTTTCACCAAACCACTACCTAAGGAAGCCTTTGAGCGTCTTAGACAGAAGATGGGAGTCATTCCTTTACAAAATCACTAAAAGAAGGAAGCACAATATCAGGGGGATATATGATGACAGGGGGAGCTATCAGACAAAGAGGTATGTTTGTCATTGGTGTCAAAGGGGGAGAATAATTAAAGATCTTGCCATCAATTCCAAAGGGGGATATTTTTGAGTAAATTAGTTGCCATTGATGTCAAATCGGTTATCAAAAATCAAAGATATCATGGAATACTAAAGGTTGCAGGTATCTAGAATAACAAATAAATAACCCTGTTGCAGGTTGCAGGTTGCAAGGTGAATGACAAACGAATAACCCTATAGCAAGTTGAACAACTGAGATCGATCATCCAATGTTGTTGTTGAATGAACTAGCGCAGAGTTTAAACATGTATGAAGTGATAAATTTCCATGAAGGATTAAGATTGGACAACATAGGTTAGTCCTGCACTAGATCCAGCAGTTGAGGATCAGCTCCGCAAAACATAGGTGGAAGGATGAAGTTCTGCAACAATCAAGATCGAACGACTTATATTAGTCCCACACTAGATCTAACGATTAAGGATTAATTCCGACAGTGAGGCGAAAAATCCAAAGTTCCGTAAAAGATCAAGATCGAATGGCTGAGATTAGTTCAGCTAAAGAGATCGACGGTGCGGAAGAAAAAATGTGGAAAGGGAATTGCGGAAGTAACGTTTAAATATTTTATGAACCTACAATCTAGAAGATCAAAGGTCGAGAAAGACTCCGCAAGAGATCAGCGATGCAGAAGAAATCTTGCGGAAAGTTGAGATACGATTTGAGGGAATATCGCATCCCACATCCCGCAATATACAGATCGACGATCAAGAAGAAGCATGATGAATATCAACGGTGGAAAACCGACTTCCACATTCTGTAGTGCAGAAATGAGTTTGTGGAAAGGAAAAAGTGGACAGTCGACATCCCGCATCCTGCATCCCACAATCTGGAGATCGATGCTCAAGAAGAAGCCCGATGAATATCAACGACAGGGAATCATTGAAACAGAAACTTGGTGCAGAAATATGATTTAAAAAAGGAAATCTATAGAATAGCTCAACGGTCCAAAGATATCAAGAAAAATATCAACTTTCTAGATTGTATCTATTGAAGAAGATTACGGATGCACCAAAAAACAATAAACAGGGTTGCGGAAATGAATTCTGAGCTGTGGGAAGAATGAAACATTTCCTTTTCTGAAGTGATGTGATGGTTGAATGGGTAGATGATGATTAGTTGTGTCTGTAAATAAATAGTCACAATCCAAAATGAAAGAGCATAGCTATGGAGAGTTGCGTTGATATGAAATAGGTATAGGGTATTTAAATAAATGAATGTGTAAAGAATTAAGTGTCTCTATTAGTAAGCTTGACAAAGTCCAAAGTGAATAGTTTACAACTATTCCAAAGTACTTATAAAATCATATCAGGGTGGCAGGGTGGTGCTAGGGTAGGCCACAGGTCTGCAGGGGGTCGAAGCCTCCTTCCAGTGGTAGCTAGAGAACAAGGTGTCGTAGCATCCTTGTTTGTTGAAGGAGGCAGAAAACCATAGGGGTGTTGTAGCATCCTAGTATGTAGTTGCAACAAAAACTGAGGGTGTGTTTTTCATCCTTTCTATAGTAGCAGATAATCAATTTTGTAAAATTCATCTTATTAATGAGTTTGTGTTGGTGGTTTTTTCTTTGCGGTTTCCATGATAAAATATGTGTCTTAATTATTGATTTTTGTGTATTTTATTTATAAAATGACAATACTGATTCACCCCCCCTCTCATTATTATGGGATAAACCAACAAATGGAACTATATAGTATGGTGGTAAAATTTGGCACCACGCTGGATTAAGGAGACCACATGAAGGTTATGGACTCCAGTTATGTGCCACTTGTCTTTCAACTCATAAACCCTAGGTTTTTAATGATCCTCAAAATTCGATATTGGTCTTGTTGTTGTGAAAACCGTCGCTACAATGCATTTCATTCCTCTACGTATCTCAACCCATCTCTACAACCCTCGTTGTGTAGTTTTACGGTGTAACTGATGGTAGAGGAGTCGAGGTTCTCGGCCTCCGGCACCAATCCTCTTTCTCTAAGCGAGTGGGGTTTTGCTTGAGTGGCTCCAATTCCACGAGTTGGTGATACTGGTGATAAGAATTATTACTGCTATAACAACCTTCTTAACATTTAAAGGGAAAGTTTCTCTCTCGGCTTATATTATCATTTTTCCATTGTCAAAAATTAAATTTTACGATTAGGCGTTTGACCCCTGTAAAAATCATGTGCAGGAGGTTCGAAAGGTTTGCGGCTCCTGGGTTATGAAAGGTCATTACGTTGGAAGGAATTTCCAGTTCTTGTAAGACATGTCACTTTGTTCTCCCTTGGCTTTGTGGCTTGACCCGCGTTGTCATGGCAAGGATTCTTGTTCCCACACTTCCTTGTCATTAATTGAAAATGGTAAACCTTCTTCGTTCTTCCCTTGAGGCATTTCGTGGTGTGAAAAGACTATAAAGTGCATACTACTAAGACAGAGTTCTGATTTTTAAAGGAGCATTTAAGCAGTTGTTTAGACTGTCGCTCCAAAACTTGTAAATGTGTAGTTTTGATATGAAAAACTCTCGTAAGGGTTTCATTATGAATTATCAAAGTTTCTTTAATCCCTAAATTTTGTAGAATACAAAGACCTTCAGTCTAAATGTTGGTTTTGGTTTTAACTCTGTAGTTATGTTTTTAAATTTCTTTAAGGGCCTGGAAGGCCATTTGTAAAATCCAATTCTTATGGTTATTACAGTAGATAAAAATTTTATGCTTAAGGACGTGAGGCCATTGCACTATTTTATAAATATATTATATTTTGTTTTGTTCCAAAAAGTGATGCTATATCGATGAAACTTAGTGAAATGATTTTATTTAGTGTCGTAAGGCGACTGTGGATGGACTTTCATTTGCTTGGTTTTAACCTTTTGCATACTAACTTGCTTTAAGAGTTTTGAACCCTAGATATACTAAATTTAGGTTTTGGAACTAGAGATAAGTAGTTTTTTGTTACATTTATTTAAACCGAATAACCTCGGCAGGTTTCGATCTGGAAAACTATAATTTGCACTTATTAATAAAACCTAGTTCATTGTACTTATATTTACTAAAACTTTTAGGCCATGAGGCCAAAGTGATCATGACTTTGATCGTGACTTTGTCGCGGGTTCATAAAACTCGATTCTTATTTACATAATAAATATATATTAGGTTTTGAGCTGTAAAGTTGTTAAAAGATTCTTCTTTTTGGCTTAAGTTTAGCATGGATAATGTAACACCCCAGTTTTTCCCCTGTGGTATTAAATTGCATATGATGTAAATATTGTAATAAATCATGGTGCGGAGCTCATGGAAAAGGCCCCACCATGGGTTTAATGTTTTATGTTCTGGAAATTAAAATCGATGCCGATAGTTTATGTTTTATCCATTCACAATGTGTTTTGAGACATCATGTAAAATACAAATTAATAACAATACCACAACTAGCTATGCGTCACAACGTTAAAGAGATGGGGCCATGATTTCACAAGGAATAGGGAGGGGGGAATAATCAAACCCTTGGGCCATGGGGAAAAGCCAAATGTTTATGAGAGAACCCATTAAGTTGTCAAATACCCTTTTTGTCTTTATGCCCAGTCATCTAAGGTTGGTGAAGGAAGTTATTGCCTTGGAATGGGTAAGGCATGGGAGTCAAATTTGTATTGGGGAAGCTACCCATTTTTGGGAAAACAAATTTTGACTTATGGGCCACTTAAATACTTGGAAAAGGAGGCCCAATCCATTATGCACCCATGTGTTTGCTTCCTCGTGCAGCTGGAGATAGTTGGGGCATTCTCCCTCACGATTTCTGTTGTTTTCCCATTCCCCATGGATGGGGGTTTTGTTTTTGGGTATGGCTATGTGAATGTACAGTAATTATGCTGGTTTGGGGGATTTGAGAGGTCATTTTTTCCTCCCTCGCGCAGCTGGAGCATGTTGTGCGTTTCCCTCACGTTTTTTTGCATTCTTCCTATTTTCTCCAAGCTGGGAAACTTGTTTTTGGGTTGCTGACGAATTGGAGAAGAGTCCCATGATTTTTGGGTGGTTGTTGAGTTCATTTTTTCCCACGTGAAACCCCTAGAAGTTTCTGAAAATAGAATTGTTGTAAGAGGGATGTTTTCCCCATTTTATTGGATTGTTTATGGTGGCAAATTTTGTTTTTGGTAATGCCTAGCGGATGGGAGAATAGACCCACAATTGGAGGGTTTGATGAGGCTGTTTTTACCTCTGGGAAGCCAAATAACGTTTCATGAAAATGTATTTGTACATGCAGGGTTGTTTTCCCCTCATCCATTTCATTTTGTTTGCCCATAAATGTTTTGTTCATATCTGGCAGTTGAGTGGGGTTGTGTTTGATTAAGTGGTTGACTGTGTATTTGAGGCAAAGTGTGGCTTGGCTGAGTAAGTCAAAGGAACCCATCTATTAGATGGTTTTCGGTGATTGATTAGAAGGTTTTCTTGGTTGGGTATGCCCAATGAACCATCTGTTAATTGGATGGTTGTTTGTTTGATGTATGGTTTGGCTTAGCTGAGTAAGACCAAGGACCCCTCCATGTTATTGGTTGATTCCCTTAACAGTCTGTGAAACCCGACAATGTGTTGGATTGACTTTGGACGTATTGTTTGGGCTATGTGTGAGCCTGTTATTCCCTAGTGCCTTATGGAATCATGCCCATATCGGGGGTGGTAGTGATGCTGAGAGATTGATGAGCACACTAGCCTATGGTTGGGTGGAACGTTGCAGCGACGTAGCTAGTTGCGGGCCAACTTCTTTTCAAGACAAGTATTCTTGTGCTCAATCTCTGCAAACTATTGTTTTATGAATTAATATGAACATGTTGAATGATTGAATGAATGTGTTTTTACTACGTTGTGTATTTACATGTCTTATGCATCTATCTATTTTTTTATCCCAATGCATGTTTAAGTTTTTATGTTTATAGGGCTATATTTCCCGTTTTGACAGCAACAACAGCATAGTCGCATCCTCTCCATCGTCGGTATGAGGGGTGGGTACGTGACAGATAATTTAATATAATTTCCCTTCTATCTTCAAGGGTTTACAGGGTTGGAACCCTTGATCTGTATTGCTTTTTGAAATGGATGTTGAGTGTTATTTTAAGTCACAGTCCCTAAGATGTAAATGTTGTATCAATATAAATTTTATTGTTTATGATTTACGATTATATACTTGGAAGATAAAGACTTTGATTCTAAGTATTTAAAAACTATGATAAGTATATATATAGATTTGTTCTTTCATAGCTTAATTGATTCTTTAA
Organism: Pseudotsuga menziesii; assembly: GCA_001517045.1. Classification (NCBI taxonomy): domain Eukaryota; kingdom Viridiplantae; phylum Streptophyta; class Pinopsida; order Pinales; family Pinaceae; genus Pseudotsuga; species Pseudotsuga menziesii. Next base: position 551,434 of record LPNX010112247.1, on the reverse strand, counting down.
AACCATAGTTTTGTTGTTGGTTACCACTGATAAGGAATATGATAATATAGTATTGTCTAAGTAAATCTTAGGTATATCAAGTGATAAGAGGGGGAATTCGAAATCTAGTTGGAAACTTAACAATTCTAATTAAAGTAGATGTATTGTAACTAGAACTAGATGAAAAGAGAAATGCAATGTTTATATATCAATGGTTATCCTAATCTATGACTGTAATGATTAAAGTTAAGACCAGTAGAGAAATGAACATCAGAAAAGTGATTATAACGTCATAAGAAAGTAACTGCAACTTTTCTTTTACAGATCAAATACAATATGAGCAGTTACCATTAAACTATGTATATGCTACACATACTTTATAAACGTAATACAGATATAGAATTAAATCACAGATAAATAACAATAGTTTAGAACCTGGATAATCTGTAGAAAGGGGGGAAACGCCCAAAGGAGACCATTCCACCCAACCATCTCTTGAAGCATCTAAGATTGTGTGCTTAGGACCCCGAGCCTGTTCACTAAACCACTAGGACGAAGATATTGTTTAACAACCGACACAGAAAATTATGCAACTTAACACTCAATAGCATACTTAACTCGGCAATTTCACTTTAGCTATCCCCTCATCGAATTCCTTGTGTGCTTGACTTTTCCATTTGCATTAGTCACAAGTTTCATTCCCTTGGAATAGAATTTAGTGAGCCTCCTTCTTAATTCGATGGTATTTATAAGATTGCCTAGGTCTGTGGGTCAGTTTTGAAATTAAATGAGCCACCTACTCAGTTCTTCCTCTCAGGGAACATGACCACATTTTTACGAATTTTGCTTCCTACAACAGCTATATAGTGAAATGTTAGTGTTGCCACTTGTCATTCAGCCTTCTATAGTTGTTCATTCCTCCTAGTGGGTCAGTGAACACTCTTTCAACAGTCTCCTTTGGATAGGTGTCTCTCTATTTAATTATTTAAATAAAATAAATATTCAATTACAGTCATCCTTGACCAACTTGGTCATAAAGACTTTACAATAATTTTAACATGTAATGTTTTCTCAAATACTAAAAATATTTATTTTTCAGTTCTAGGTGGGTTACATTAAATATTTCATAATATATTAGTATTAGCAAAGGATGGAGATAACCATCACACTGTCTAATGATTAATATATAAGTCAACTAAATGTAAATTGGAATTACACCTTATTTTTTCCATATTTTATATGTTATGGTATTGATTGTAGCAAGGATTTCTCCCTGCTACAGGGGCAGGAATGGCTCCCTTATGCCTATAGGGCACAAGGGTAGGTTCCTGCTAATGGTGAAATGCAGAAAATGAAACGGAAATAAGAGAAGCAGAACAATAAACTAAGCTAAGCTAATATAAATAAGAAGAAAAAGCAAATGGCAAGAACAGTAAACTAAATCTAATGGCAGAAAGAAGAAAATGAAGCTATGGCGAATCCCTCTGCAGAAAATGGGTTAGGGTTCTGCCTCCTTAAAACCTGCAAATAAACCTAAGCTACAATGGAAAACCTGCAAAACAATGTCAATAACAAAACTTGCAAATAGGAATCAAGGTTAGAGAGCATATAACACTAAATAACTAAGAAACATAAATAAACCAGTGGGTATACCTTCTCTTAGGTGGAAATGGGCCACCATGCCCTAGCTCATGGGATAACCTCTCTTGGTTTGGGAGCAATGGCTCAATGGGAATGGAAATGGAGGAGAGGGAGTGTGGGTGGTTTGAGAGGCAAAGGTATCAAAGCATCCACGGGCAGCATAACAATAGGCGATGGGAGAAGTGTTTTGAGAGTGACCCCCCACCCTCCTTTTATAGCTTTTCCAAGGGGTTTTAGGGTTTTAAGCCCTTGGTCAGGGCTTTAGCTCCTTTTTTAGGCCTTTAGCACCTTCCACCATAACTTTAGCCCCTTTTAGGGTTTTAGCCCCTTTTTTAGGGCTTTAGCTCCTAAGGGCTATTTTGGGCTCTTTTTGGGGGTTTTTATCCCTTTTCTTCATCCTTGGGCTCTTTGGAGGTGTGGGGGTCTAATGGAAGGTCTGATGGAGGGATATGCAGGTTGTGAGATGGTGTCCTTGGGTGGTGTAGGCCATAGAGAGCTATGTGGGGGATTTTTGGGTTAACAGATTGCCCCCTAATGTGTGAGGGCAGGAGCTCAACGTATGGCCGACGGACATCATAGGATTTACTGTGTAGAGGTGGTGCTTCTGGGGCTGGGGCATGGTGGATTTTGGTTTTTGTATTAATTTGATTCCAATCAATGGTTGAGATATAAATAAATGTGTGACATGCATATGGATGAGGCGGGCATTCCCATGCTCGTGACAATGTCAAAAGAATCATTTGATCTATGCTCTAAAATACAAGAGCCGATCATATACAACTGATGTTACAATGCTGGTTGCCTCTATGTGAGGCTGAATACAATACTGATATGGTACATTGGACCCATGGCATTCTCATGGAATGTTATATCTTTATGACTGACGGTCTGCTGGATCTGGTACATAGCTGTGTGGACTCACTGAGTGAGAATCAGAGTCTCTATGGTACAAGTATGCTGCATCAATCATAAAGGTATATCGAAGCACTGCTGGGGCTTTAGATCACTGTCTCCAATGCAACCCGAAAATCACAAGGTACATAACCTATTTAGGTCCCTCGAGTGGACTCACCAATGTGCTAGAGTCGGGTGACATCCAGGGTCTTCGACCAAGTATTGTGCGGAACAAACCCTGCACGAATCTCAATGGTGCGATGATGGAGTTGAAGTCGAGCATGTGAGAAACAACCATCCCAAGAGGCACTAAGGACTCCTCTCAAGTGGTCCAAGGAACTCATCAATGATGTCAATGAAACCAAGGTACAAGGACCTCTGGGTCTATCCTCTAGAATATGTGTGTTGCCGTCAACAGAGGGAGACCTGCCCCTAGCCAAGGCAATGATGTTTCCTTGACCAGGGGCATGAGGGAGATAACTGAAAGGTGTGAAGCAATCCGAAGAATAACTCACTGAATGGGGGGGCGGGGAGGGAAAGAACTAAACAGGGGCAGGGGGAGTGCGGGAGACTCAAACTTCCTTTGTTCAGAGTATGACGACAGGTCGAACCAGGAAAAAAATTAAACTGACTCATGGGAGTGGGATCATAGCTGTAATACCGGGAATGTCACTACAGATGGGAAATAATTTGAGGAGGTGGACACTTTTGATACTGATGGGATCCAAGGAAGACACATTGCAGAGTACTCTGAATAAAGGTGACCCAATGTGGGGATGCTGCCAAACTATTTTCTGTGGGGTGGTGTCTAGGGACACCGTTATGGTACGATCTTGTGGATTTTTGGCGAGCCCGAGAAAGTAAATGCTCGATGGTGCTTTCAATTTTAGAGAGTCTGAAAGCACGAAGAAGACTCCAGTGGGGGCTATTTTTTGTTGGTAGTCTCCTGTGCCCGAAAAAGGATAAAAGTATACATAGGAGAGCTTTCCCATCCTGGAGGGGATGAGAGACTTCTTTACCATTAGTAGTCCAATCAGGCTGGAAAAGGTTAAACCTGTATTGACTGGACGGTCATTCAAATTCTTTTACGAGCATGAACGAAACCAAGTTTGCTCGGCAATCTTTTCTTGTTGAGATGGTTGGAAAAGAGCTTAACGACAACCCGCGGTAAGATTTTTCGTGAAGTGCGGCCCCTCTGCCTGAGAAAGCATAAAAGTGTGCAGAGGGGTACGGTCTTGGCTTGAGTGTGCCAAGGAGGTCCTTTTCAATTGATGGTCTACATGGTCCGCAAAAGGAGGTAAACGAGACGATGTAGACGCCCTTTCCTATACTTTAGCGAGCGGGAAAGGAAGCAGCTGCGCTTGGCGATCTTTTCATTGTTTTAAGGAGTCAGAAAAGAGCTTAAACGAAACTCCAATGTGGTCAACCGACTGCGGTGGCATGAGCGGTGCCCCATGTCGGGACGGTGGACAGAGGTCCTAAGGTCATCCACGCAGTATGGATGGAGCAGAAGGCTCTCAAACATACCAATACATGCGTGGGATAGATCGCAGCAAAGGCCTACGAGTCGGTGCGGCAGAGGCACGCAAACCGAGGTGCCTCTCGGACAGAGGTCAAGAGAGCATGTGTATGTGTTGTGGTGGACAAACTTGACCACATGTGATGTGAGTACAAGTCCGGAGGCATTTATATGCCAAATACGTGTAATAAAAATAAATTGCTTTGTGGAAAATGGTCCCGATGTCCGCGTAAGGTGCGGTGAATGGAAAAGAGAACTATGTGTTAAAAATGAAAAATAAAAGCTAAAATTACAGTCCTTAATGGGTGGCGGCCCGAAAAATCGCATGAGTTGCGTTCAGGAAGTATGATACAAATACAGATCCCTAGACACTTGTATCATCATGTCATGAGGTGACTTGTGGGAGGTGGTCCCAAAATTGATTAATTGGACATGAGACGATGGTCTCATAAAGAAATATAAAAAAATTGAGCCCGGAGATGTGAGAGGTGTCTCGAACAGGTTCCGAGTGACTTTTGACTAGCAACTGATGGTGTTGCCTTTGATTTTTGCTGAAAAACGTTGAAAAACAAGAAAAAAGAAAATGAAGTGACTCATTGGTGATGTTTAAGTGTAAAATTTCTTGAGGTAGAACCCATTGCGGGGGTTCTTCAAGAGTTGTCCATCAGAGTCAATGAGGGTGTATGCCCCTTTTTCGAGGCAACGGTGGACGATGTTTGGGCCATACCACATTGATTCGAACTTGCCTTTGCCCAATTTATCGTTGGGTTGGTCGTAGACTAGAACCATATCGCCTTTGCTGAAGGTGTGAGGGTGGACATGGCAGTCATATTGGATCTTTGATCGTGTTTTTGTTGCTTCGTTGGCTTGGAGGGAAGCTCGACGGTCTTCTATGGTTTTCTCGAGTTGGAGGAGCCATTCTTCTAAAGGTGAAGTATTAGGGAGGAGTTCCACCATGAGGCGGAGAGATGGGATTTGACACTCTATAGGGAGCATTGATTCAACGCCATGTACTAGGCAAAAAGGGGTAAAACCAGTTGCAGTTTTTGTGGATGTGCAATAAACCCATAGGGTAGAGAATAGCATGTGATGCCAGTTGGTTTTGTGATTTCCTACCATTTATTGGAGCATTGTTTTGATGATTTTGTTGACTGCTTCCACTTGGCCATTGCCTTGGGGGTAGTAGGAAGATGAGTACTGGTGTTCGAATTTCAACATGGTTGATAATTCATCCCATACAACGTCTCGGAAGTGTGCCCCATGATCTGACACTAATTGTTTAGGGACACCAAATCGTGTAATAACATGGTTGAAGAAGAAATGCACTGCGGTTTTCACTTTGCAATTGAATGTGGGCATGGCCTCGGCCCACTTGGTGAAGTAATCGACTGCCATGATGATGTATTTGTGAGCATTAGCCGAAACGGGGTTGATTGTCATGAAGTCGATTGCCCATTTGTAGAAGGGCCCGACTGTGACTATGGGGTGTAGGGGTGTGGGGGGGTTTCTTGCCTTCAGGGAAAAAAGCTGACAGCTGCGGCAATGTTTGACTGCCTCTATGCAATCAACGAAGATGGAGGGCCAGAAATAGTCGACACGTAGAATTTTTTGGGCGGTTGCTAGGCCTGAAAGGTGGCCACCACAGGCTCCGCTATGACTGTCATTGAGGATGGTTTCGGCCTCGTCACGGGTGAGGCAACGACGTAGGATGGTATCAATGCCTCGATGATACAGTACATCTCCAATCAGTAAGTGGCGAATGGCTTGATGTCGGATGCGTCGCCTATCCTCATGGTTGAAGTGCGCTGGGAAATTTTGCATTCGTAAATAGAGAAGGATGTCCCCATACCATGGATCGTCTGTAGATATGACAAATAGGAAATCATCAGGGAGATCATCCTTGGGCGGTGATGATGTGGTTAATGGGGGCAGATCAGTCATGAGTGTGGCTAGTGCGAGTGCCTTTGTGCTTTTTGGAGATTCAAACTCTAGGTCAAACTCTTGGAGGACGACTACCCACTTGGCTGCTCGACCTTGTAGAAGGCGACGACTTAAGAGGTATCACATTGGGTTTGAGTCAACTACTACATGAGTATGGTTGGAAATGATGTAGTGGTGCAATTTTTGAGCCGAGAAGACAACGGCGAGTGCCAATTTATCCTCGGGTGAATATCATAATGGAGGTCCTGTTAGCTTCTGACTAATGTAGTAAATCACGTGCTCATGGAGAGCATCATCTTCTTGGACCAAGACTCCAGCAATGGCATTTTCTGAGGCCGAAAAATAAAGGATGAAGTCTCAAGTGAAATCTGGTGGTGAGAGTAGTGGTGCAGAAGCAAGGCCTTGTTTGAGTGCCTCGAATGATTCTTGTGCTTGCTGGTCCCAAAAAAAGGGGATTTTTGTGCGGAGCAGGCAGATGAATCCATAGGATTTTGTTGCATACTCTAGCACAAAGCAGTGAAGGAAGTTGGCCTTGCCTTGTAGGCTTTGTAGTTGGTGCCGAGTTCTTGGGGAAGGAAGATCAAGGATGGCCTGAACTTTGAGGGGATCTACCATTATCCCTTTATGGGAGACGATGAACCCGAGTAGACGGCCTACTGGGACACAAAAAATGCACTTGAGGGGGTTCAGGCGGATCTTGTACTTGCGGCAACATAAAAAGACTTGCCGCAAGTCGTTTATATGTTGTGCTTGTTTCCGTGATCGAGCGGTGAGATCATCCAAGTAGACCAAGATGATGTGAATTAAATCATGGAAACAATATGTCATGGCTCGCTGGAAGGTGGCTCCAGTGTTTTTCAGGCCAAAGGGCATCACTTGGTATGTGAATGTGCCCCATGGGGTCGTGAATGCCATCTTGTAATGGTCTTCTTTCCGGATTTGGATTTGGTTATATCCGAAAAAACCGTCCATGAAAGAAAAGGATTCATGTCCAGCGCATGCATCTATGATATGGTCGATGAAAGGTGTGGGGAAGTTGTCTTTGGGACATGCCCCATTGAGGTCACAAAATTCTGTGCAAAAACGAATGGTACCTTGTTTTTTATTCACGGGAATAGGATTAGAAACCCAAGTTGTGTATGCAATGGGATAAATGAAGTCTACTGTGCGCAGCTTCTCTGTCTCAGCTTTCACCGCAGCCACTTTGGATGGATGGATGGGCCATTACTTTTGGCGTATGGGTGCCACATCGGGCCAGGTGTCGATGTGGTGCTCCACGATGGATGGATCTAAGCTGGGAATTTCAGTGTATGACCAAGCAAAGATGTCACGGAATTCTTGGAAGAAAGCTGTGTAGGCATCGATCTCTTCCGGGGAGCATGATGCCCCCAACATGACTTCTTCAATGATCTCAGAATTGGTTGAGACATCGATTTTAATGGTTGGAAAAATCTTCACCATGTTCCCTTATTCGAAGGCATCAAGTGCTAGGATTGGGTTCTTGAACCAGTCAACCTTCCCATGGATGAAATCTTTGGTCCCCATGGAAAATTGGTCCGACTACGACACAAGTGTTGATTGCATGGGCAGACCCGGGTTTACTATAATTAATCAACAATACCCCAAACTCACTGGCCCTTTCGGCAACAGACCGCAAAGCGATCTGAAGTCTCACCCGAAGTGAATCTAATGGGTTGGCCAAGACTCAAGTGTCTTGGACCAGGTTCTGTTCATCCTACTTCTTTCCCCTTTTCTCCTGTGCGCCACTAAGTCAACTAGCTCTGCGCATCGCACGTCCCCTTCTACTCGCAGCACTTTCACCCGAGCGATGCTCAACCTCGCACCGGTTGCTCGGATTCCTCTCGCGTCGCACAACTTCCACTTACTCACAGCTTCCCACTCCTTACCACTTCTCTGCGCACCGCGGAACACCTATCCTCTCCTCAACGCTAAGCCCTCAGCTCGCAGTATCTCGCATCGCAGCTCCTCTGCCGATGCGCTATCGCTTCTCTGCGATACCTTACCACTGCGACTTTACGCTCTTAACATTGATTGCGCCAATGTGCGACACTCTGCTTTTCAGGAGTCTATTATGAATAACTGGTAATTAGTGACAGACGTGAAATAATCCTTAAACAACCTACTGCAATACTTCGATCTATCCTTAGTCTTTTGCAATATTATGAACGAAACAACACATACATTCGTCTACTGCTACTATCATTACATGCATAATAACTAGTAACAATAAGCAAATACAATCACATCCAGTCAACACATAACACACAGATTTAACGTGGTTCACCCCCGGGCTCGGAGCTACGTCCACCAAACTGTGCTTCTATTATATCTTTTGAGGGAAGTTGGCACAGTTTGTTGCTCTTCCCTTGCAGCGCAAAGTTTCTCCTAGATCTCTGATCTTCTCTCTATATATCTTCCCTCTCAGTTCTCTCTCTGCAAATGACTACCTACAGACTCAAAATGACTCACAGACAGCTATGTGTCTGGATCGTTACAACGCAGTCTGTCTGACTGATTTCTGAATCTACAAGACTATCAACTGATCGACTATCTACTGATTGATTAGCTACCCAACCAACCCTTTACAATAAAAAAATGCAAGCTTTTATAGGCAGCCCAAAGGTCGTGCCATTACAACACTGTGGGCCTGTCCCAACAGTAAACCCATACCCTAAACAGTGACATTCGGTCCTCTCTGTCCTTGAGTTAGTCGCTTCCCATCACACCGCAGCTCTCTGCAGTCTTCCATGCTTCCCGGTACTGACCATGGGTACTATGCACCGCTTCTCTTTCTGTCCTTCGCCTTCAATGCTTGAGCCTCGTTGCTCCTTCTTCTTTATGAGGGTCGCTGAGCCCTCCTGTCTTCCGCCGCTGCCTTCAATGCAGTGGTTGAGCTTTCTTCTCTCAGCCGCTCTGGTACCGTTGTCTCCTTGACTTTTCTATCCCAAAAGTCGTGGTTTCCAGCTCTGCTCTCCAGCTAGAAACGTGCTACACCGTCGTAGCTCTGCCCTGTCCTTTTTCCGCTAAATTTCTATCTGTCCGCCAAAATCAGCAGCTTCTTCTGTAGCTGCGGGGTCCTGCTCCAACAACAAGTTCTTACGGGAGGAAGAACGAGCGATGGTGCATGTCATCCCATGGGTATTCGAGGGTGGTCAGAGCTTCAAGTATCTCCTCATTGTTGCTGAAGAAACGAAGAGATAGGTCTGATGGACTATTGGTGGAGGAGGAGATGAGCGGGTCGGTAGAACTGGACATGGTGTCTGAAGAAGGCGGTGGGGGGTGAACTTCTTCGATCAAGGTGATCTCAAACTCAAGGGAATGGTGAGCCATTCAAAACTCAGGTAAGTCTTGGCAATGGTGGGAGTAATGTCCATACAAGCCGCAAAGGGCGCAAGCATGGTTTGTCCTCAATTCCTTGTTCCTTACTACTAGCGTGGTTGGGATTTCAACCACGGGGATGTTTTCGTTCGTATCCATGGCATCCAAATGCACACAGATCACTGGGATTTCAGGGTAATTCTGAGTTGGATGGCCCTGTTGTTCGCAGATGGAACAAGGTGGGACTTGTCGTGGTTCTGCGGTGGCTTTGGTGTTCTTTCCCCTAGCCCTTTTGGGTTGGGGCGGTGCGGGTGTAGGTGCGTCGATTGGCTTATGCGGACCAGGTGGAGGGTGAGACTCGACCGCGATAGGTTGCACCAGGGTTAAAACAACCTGAGGCATTGTTGGTTGAGCTAGTGGATCAAGATACCACACCAGGATGCCCAACATAAAGTTAGGCAAGCTTAAGGTGGCCATGACCATCTTGCTCATGACACCATGTGGGGGAAAGAGAAAGGGAATCGTATGGACTGGAGATGAGCGCAAATAACTCCCTGTTGGTTGCATGTGGTGATGAGGTTGTGGTTGCGGCTACGCGTACTGCTGCTGTTGGTGTTGCAGCTGTGAACGATGTTGTGGTTGTGGTTGGGGCTGCAGCTGCGGTTGTTGTTTGGGTGCAGTGGTGCTAGATGAGACCATGCACAAGTCCACAGTTTGCTTTTGTGTTGGTGGTGGTGACACCAACGGGAAAGGAGCCGTCATGGTGGGATCGGTAAATAACCCAGGGCCCACATTCAATGGTGGGGAGGCTGATGTGCTTTCAACCACAGTGTTGGTTGCAGGGATGATATTAGCATGTGTGGTTTCCAATTGCAGCTCAATGGTGGTGATGGTAGGGATAACATTGGCAGGCGTTGTTGACCCTTGCGGATCATGGTAAGCGAGCTGGTCAACCGTCACAATCTTCCCTTCGTGGGGGAACATCATGAGGCGGAAGACAGTTGATGCAATTGCTCGCATGGCATACATGTAACTCCTCCCAAGGAGGAGGTTGTAGTCCAGTTGACAATTGATGACTTCGATGTCAATTAGGACTGTCTTCCCGGCTAACGTGATGGGGACATGAGGGAGGATTCCTTGGGATTTAGTGGGATGTCCATCATAATCCCACAGAGTCGTGGAGGACGGTTTCAGAATTGGTGATCCAAGTTTCTGCCAAACCAAGGTAGACATAACGCACGTGGATGCCCCCTCATCCACTATGCACCGATGCATAACCAAATTCTGGATGGACACTAGGATTTGGAAGGAAATGGTCAAGGGCATGTACAGTTCCTCGTTCTTCATGTCAAAGGTGATCAGTTTGGATTTGGAGGGGTCTACTGCCCCTAGAGCGGCTAGTAAGGCTTTCTACTGCATTGGGCACGTTTTAAGTACCTCAAGAGCGGACATGGCGATTGGAATTTGGGCCAAATCATCCACAATGCTATAGCTGATTGCAGCTCTAGCTATGGCATTATTGGCAACTCTGTGTATGGGGGGGTGCAGGAATGGGGGTAACTGAAGAGGCAGGTTGACTATCTTAGACGTGGATGTTGCTGATGATTCAGCAGGTTCGGTGGTGGTACCGTACTGATTCCATCTGGTTTGCAAGTTGACCTTCTCAGTTGTCATGGCTAGCAGGTGATGAACACCTATTTCAGTCGTGGGAGGTGCCCCCAGAGCATTGGGATTGGCTTGGGGAGGGGGTGCAGTTGCCACCAATCCTTGGACTGGTAGTGGGTTTTGAAGCACCATGGGGGGAGGTCCTTGTGGTGCCTGTTTGGGTTGGGCTTGATTGGTAGCATTGGCAGCCTGTTGGGCCTCATTTTGAATGGCCTGCTTAGTGCAAGCCATGAGGGGACACTCAAACGTGTAATGCCCATAAACATGATAGAGTGTACATGGTTGGTTTGTGCGCAACAAGGCGTTGCATCTTGGTGGATTTTGTCGTGGGGGGTTTTGAGCTGGTCGGTTTGCTACACCATTGTTGGGAGGGTTCGGTTGTTGACCGCCTCCCTGCGGTTGGTTATTGCCTTGGTTGCGGGGCCGGTTGTTTCTAGCTTGCCCTTGTTGATTGTTGGGGGCAGGCTGGTTGGGACGATTTTGGTGTGCGAACACTTGTCCCAACGGAGCGGGTGGAGTGAGGGTGGGGTCTTGCACAGGTTGTACTGGTGGTGCATAGTAGATTTTTGGGGGTGGTGGTGCCAAAAATGTGGGAATTTGCCCCACATGCTGTTGTGTTGGCCAAGCCATGGCCTGAGCCTGTTGCAGTGGTGCAGGTTGTGCATAAGAAGTTGTTGCTCCGGACTGGGACATCATTCTAGCATAGTCCGGGGATTGGTTTTGGTAAGCAACATTAGCAGTGTTGCTTGGTTGTGGTGTAACGACAGGTGGTTTCGGTCGAGGCTGCGGTTGTTGGGAGACCGATCCTTATGCGGTGGTTTATGTCGTTCGCCGCATGGGATGCCCCCGGTGCATCACGGTAGGAGGTACTTGGACGGGGAGCATATGGAATGACGGTATACAAGTATCCACACTGGGCATAGATGAGGTCAAATTGTTGGGCCTTCAGTATGGCCTCTTGTTCAGATTGGGGACGTTCAGATGCTACGTCCTTTGTGATGGGTGGGAGCAAAGTCTTAAGGAACCAATCCAAGAAGATCATGTTGTCTAGTTGGATTTTGCATAAGCTATGACGTCGCCGCCACTCATGGATATGGTCAATTATGTGAGTGGCAGTGCTTTGAAGGCACTATAGTAGGATCTCCACCCCCTCGTCATATCTGATAGGGAGTTGGAAATACTATAGGAACATGAAGGCTAGGGATTTGAAGTCAGGGTACTTGGCATGTGGCAGCTCAATGTACCATTTGGTCGCGGCACCTGTAAGGGTGCATGGGAACAGCCTCAACCTAATAGAGTTGTCTACGATGCTATTGGATGAGCACCATAGATGGAATGTCATTATGTGGTTTTGGGGACATTCCTCGGCTTTGCCTTCAAACTTGGGGATGTCTGATGGCAGCTTAGTTGGAATAGGTGGGAAAAAATCTTGGTGGTGGATGGGGTCGTTTGTTAATCTGGCCAAGTCAGGAAAGTTGAGACGAGCCATGAAGGGTAGATTTGACCCCAAATTAATGTGGGATGGGGCTACGATGGTGGTGGGGTTTGCAGGTGCATAGTGCATCTGCACAGTTGGGGATGCTTGCGGTGGCACCATTGCGGATGGGAAAATTCCCCCAAGCGTTGTGGGTGGGATAGTATGAGTGGCAGGGATACTGCCCCCATGTATGATAGTAGGTGCAATGTAAGTGGATGGTCCACTGTCCCCCTGTGTGGCAGGAGGGACAGTGTGTGTGGAGGGGCCACTGCCCCCATGTGTTGCAAGTGGGCCAACTTGGATGGTCACTATAGGTGGTGGCAGCTGACTGATGATAGTCTGCATGACTGTGCTTGGGCCACTTGCCAGGTTGTGGGTGACAGTTTTTGATGTGGACATGGGTCCACTCGCTAAGGTTAGGCCGAAAAATGGATCCGAGTTTGCACTAGCCAAGGGGCTTGATGGTGCGGTATGGAGGTCTGGTTCAGACTGATATGGGTCTGAATTAGAATCAGAGGCTGTGTGGCCCTCTGATGGTGTGGGAGATCGCTAAGAACGGCTTCGATGGTGTCGATTGAGTCACGAGGTCTTCACTTAGTGAAACCATGCCATAGCACGTTTGTTCGTGGCATATGAAACAATACCCCTATTTTCAAAAAATATTGGAAAATACCTCCCAATATGCCTTGCCGATTTTAAAAAACCCCTATTTTCCCTATATATTGCATGTATCCATTTTTTCATTTACATTTTTTATACCCCTTTATATTTCTACCTAAGGGAAAAATAAATAAACACAAGAAAGGGCGACACTTGATAGGCGCCCTTAGGCAAATCACTTTATTAGGAATTAAAATGTATCACATGATGTCAAAACAAATAAGAGAGGGTTTATTTGTACCAATCTCAAACAGTAGTGTGTAACTGCTTCAGTAACTGCTTCAAGATGTGGACACTGGATATATATCTAACTCCAGAGGCTGAGAGGCCTTTTCAGTTGTAGTAGACTTTTAAATGCTTTCATCGACAATCACGCATATTTTAGTGCTCCTTTGTTTCAGAGCTTCAACAACTTTTCTCAAAATAGCTTTAAAAATCTAGTTTGTATACATAATACTCTCATAGATTTCTTAGTACTTTGATTAGCATTATTTGAACATTTATATTACATAGAGAGACAATCTTAAGTGGAGAGCCTAGCTCTACTTCTTTCACAGTTGAACCAAAGCTTCCTCACTTTGCAAGTAATTTTAAGACAACTTTCAATATTCCAAGGGCTCATAAACTCCACAAGTAGAGAACAACTGCAATTTTTTAGGAAAGAATAACACACCCAAAAAGCTTCATTCAAAATGCTCTCAAAACTACCACAGCTCTACCCTCGTAAAAACTTCACTGCGTGCATTCAAGTTCTCTCTCACAAAGGCCAACAATCCTCACAACCTAACAAGCATCTCAATCCTACATAATCATTCTTCAAAACTTAGTTCTTATACAAACAGAACATCATTCAAGCAGACTCCATTTACAGATATCACCTCACTCATTTTCAACAAAGTTCCATTCTCATGTTCACTATTTATATGTTCTCGTGACTCTCATACTTTCATGTTTCAGCTCCCATGGCTTCACATAGCCTGGAGAATCTCTTCACTCAGCTTCTCACAACAGTTGCTAAAACAACATACACAAACAGGAGCATGTCAAACTTGCTCACTCACTCAAGCAGACTTCATATACAAATCTCACCTCACTCATTTTCAACAAGGCTCTATTCTCGTGCTCACTAATTCATATGCTGACATGTTCTCATGGTTCAGATCACATGGCTTCCCTTAGCCTCAAGAAGCCCTTCACCTAGCTTTACACAACAGCTGTAAAAAACAACATAAACAAATAGGAGCATGTCAAACTTGCTCACTCACACATCTCCATGGCTCTAATATAACTTATGCATAACCATGTCACACAATATCAACAAAGCATTAAAGATATTCAAGTAACTAGCACTCTAATTCATAAAAGGGCCATGAATTAATTACATAGAGTACATGTGTTTATAAAATTCACTTGTCTTTGGT
>LPNX010112247.1:494861-536075 GCA_001517045.1 Pseudotsuga menziesii | reverse complement strand
CAATAGACTTTAAATAAACAGCAAAAACCAAAGATGTTTTTCTCTGGGAACACTTCTAACAAGATGACCTGAATCGCAATTACATAAGCTCCTTGGAGCAAAGGATTTGCATTATTCTGAGTGGCATGTGTCAAAGTCAATGCTGCAATCAAACCATCTTTTCCATCTCCAAACCTGTATGCATCACTGCCAGAATCTATTAGATGGTTTTTTTAGTCTTTTGGCAAGGTAGTCATAGGTTCTCTGTCAACAAAGACAAATCACCAAGTTTCTATGAAGAATTGCGGAGGAATCAGTAATCCACTGATGAGACTTTGTGGTGAAAAAATGAACAATTGCTCAAAGGGTCCAAAATTAAGCAGCAATAGTAGACGAGATTCAAATAGTCCTCAAGGGAAATTCAGTACATGAACAAACCTGGTATTTTGTATATATGTACTTGTAGCACAAAGAAAGAGGTGGGCGAGATGCTTACATGACCCCTGTCATAATAGGAAATGATTTGTTCTTGTACTTAACGAAGAAACAATGTGATATCAGAAAGTTCCATAATCATTTTGTTAAAACATCTAAAATACAAGACAAATCATTAGACCAGAACGGACATATCCATTAAACAATTAAAAACATTAGGGATGCACCATGTTTAACTGATGAAAAACATAGGAGATATTCTCCATTAAAATGGAAGATCTAGAGATTTGATAAGCTGATTCTTCATGTTTCTTATCATATAAAGATTGTTCTTGATCATATATATGAGAACCCCAGAATCCATCCAGTTGTCTGTTAAAAAATTGGGATCACAGTAAAACGTGATCCAAGAGTAGTACCTGGATAGTGGAGTCATCATAGCAAGTTGAAGAGTGCTGCTGCAAGCAGGAAAAATAAATGAAGTATTCAAAAACAATTGATCTGAAATTGGAAGCTGTAATATATACAATGAAAGACATTTAAATGGTCTCTTGTGGCATTAAAGTAATAAAACCCAAGAAAAAATATTAAAAATACCTTCCGAAGAATTATCTACTCTACCTGGTATTCAAGATGTGCATCTCAAAACACTTGTACCCAGTCACAGCCCAAAACTACAATGAATTTCTCTCCACCTGTACATATTCTTGTACAACCTTATTATCTAAAGTCAAACATAGCTCCTCTTCCAAGCCTACAATCAATCACAGAATTAATTTCACTTTCCATGATACCAACGGTAAAGAATATACAAGAGTGGCCTATAAGCTTCATTTCATTTTCTCATTCTATTCCAGGAAGACCTTTTCAGTTTGTTAAAGCATACCATCTTCTTTGCATGGGAAAAAGATGCAACATTGTTAAGTAATTGGAAAATTGCCTCCTGAAACCTGCCATTCCACACCCATTACATTTCAGAAAGGGCCTGGAATTGGAAGAAACGCCCTGCTCTGTCAAGAAACCTGAAAGGGCCTGCTGGAGAAAATGCCCTGCTCTCTCAAGAAACCTAAAAAACAAGAGTGAGGACATTCACACCTAATCTCCCAGTCATCTAAAACTGACCATAACAGGGTACACCCAACTAGAAGCAACATTGAAAATACTGAAATTTAACAGAAAAAGGACTTACTGACTCATTGCACCGTATCCATGTTCAGCAGGTAGCAGTATCTTCTCCTATATTCCTAAATCATAAATTTTCAGTCTGTCCTTCCTACAAAAATATTGTTTCAACTACCAAGAGCTTCAGCATTTCTCTTGTCACATGGAAAATTCACTGACTCCATTAAATTCAATTTGCAGCATTAGGCAACTTTAGAAAGGTCCAGCAATTTTAGTGGCAACTATTTCCTATATTTTTGTACTAATAAATGTAAAATAACTAATTGTGAACTAGTAAGGACAAGAGAGCGTTTACCTAAACTTATCAATAGACAAATACTGTCTGCTTGATCCAGACTGCAAAACTTCTCTTTCCTCAATGACAGCTACTTTATTTAAAATGTTCCACTTATGAATCGTTGCAACAAAGACATGGGCGATTCGAGTGAGAGGATTACCACCAGGCAGTTTATGCCTGTAAAATCTTGTCCCACACACGAAGACAAACAGTGCTATTGCCATAGTCACAGCAGGAATGCCAAATCCCAGACCCCATCCAACATTATCCTGAATATACATGACTAGAGTGACTCCTATAATAGTACCAATGCAAATACCAAGGTACCACCAATTGAAAAATGAGCTCTTGTGCTGCTTCTCTTCAGGGTCCTCCTCGTCAAACTGATCTGCACCAAATGCTTTTAAACAGGGTTTTTTCCCTCCTTGCCCCAAGCAACCAGGTAGATTAAAAAGAAGAAAACCCCAGTCTTGAATGGTGAAGATTTGGGGCAAGATTCTGAGCCACTGTAGCATGGAGGGGGCTTGAAACTCCTCAAAGAGGCTAATAAAGTGACCAAAATTAATCCCTGTAACAATCCATTTCATGCAACGTTTTTTATTAGGGTTCTATGCACGAAGTAAAAGAAGACAAAGAACAACCATTTTCAAATAAACAAGGGTTCAATTCACTGTTCTTCCATTTAAGTGAAAAATGTATATTTTGTTCACTGTTCTTCCATTTAATTATAAGCATTGATTCACCCAATAACCAGAAACCAGCAATTATACAGATACAATAACCAGTAAGCTGAGATTCTTTTCAATAACCAATAAGCTGAGATTCTTTTCAATAACTAGCAATTATACAGATACAGGATTATCCATTTCTTAATGTTGGAAACTTTTAAAAAGCCAAAGGGATGTCTAAAAGTTAGCCCAGACAGGTCATCATCAACCCTGGTTTTGACAAAGGGTTTAATCTTCAAGTTTGATTCTTTGAAAGTAATCTCCATGATGGATTTATTGATTTGGTCCAGACGTAGTCAATCCTCGAACAATCAGGTAAGATCATGTGCCAGCAATATGAGGTTTACTGTTCATAAATGTTAAAAAAATGAACACCCATCTTTCACACAACTCTATAATAAACAATACTATCATATAACAGTGTAAAAATTTCCCCACATGATTTACTTGGAACCATACCTAAGAAAGTTTCATAGCACGATGTATTGTTAATGTTGCATATCTAAAATTATTAACATACATGGAGAAGGTCAACTGTGTAGTGAAATGTGACCTGAAACTCATAACTATTTGTTATCAACAGTACTTGCCTTTAACAGAAGCAATTATTAAGCCAGTGAAAAATAAATGTGTTCATACCAAACTGAGAATCTGAAAACTCGTGGATTCCTCCTCCTGACTACAATGAACATGAAAATCAAATGAGTTTATTTTAGTCAAAATCATGTTACAAATTTCAACACTTTCAGGATTTAGGTATGGCATGGTAATTTTAGTCCTTTGGGGAAACTTTGACAGCTACATTATCTGAAATCCATGATTCATGAATGTGCAAATGGAAACCAGAGGATGTGATGCAATAGCTAGTTAAAGGAATCACAGGGCACATGAAGAATTGTTTTTCCCACTTTTCACTGTATGTGATTGAAGTTGGAATCTTGCCACCATGGCAAGAAAAGACTAATAACCCTGCTATAGAGAAGGGCATGAAGTAGATGAATTTATACAGATCCTACCAATTTGTCGAGAGATTTTTCATCACAAAGTCATTGCAATGACCCACTACTTCCTGTCCCATATGGTGTTCCATGAGGCAAGAGCATGCTCCATGTATTTGGAGGGTGAGATGCAAGAGAAAATATGAAATAGAAATTCAAGTTATATTATGTACAAAGAGAGGTCAATACCTTAACAGAAAAATATTCCCATACATTTGGCTTGCTTTTAAAGTTGAGTTCCTGCAAATATTTCACAAATACAAGACAAATTTCAAGCACAAAATAACTATCCACAAAAGGTATCTATGTTTTAATTTCTAAAAAACAAATTCCAATTTATTCCCACCCTAATATCTCTCTATAAGTGTCCCTAATAGCATTGTTTTAGACCTGCACTTTGCCACTGGTAGGCTTAAAACCATCATCAGGATCTTCACTTGTCACACGGGCTGCTACACAGTGTCCTTTTGGTCTGACATATTCTGCCAAGTCAAAATCAAATGGAGTAGCTTTCACCGCTGTCTTCCGCCAAGCATCATAGCCTGTTCCTCCTTCCTTTCAATAAAATCGTCTTATTTCTAAGGCATACGAACACCAAGAACATCAGCGCATAGTAGGTTTCCATCAGTGTCGTCATAATAGAATAACAACATAGATAATTCAACCTGCAGCCTTACTAAGTGCATACCAGGAATCTTCCAAAGAGGAATGCCCATGCCTATAACAACTTGGGCTGCAAGTAATTTCATTTCAGCTATCCACTCTGTAATAGGATGCTCAACCTACGAAGGCATGTCAACTTAATAAAGAAACAATTCTATTCACCTCAAGACAACTAGAAATTCAAATCCAACATTATTAGTTCCATGCTCATAATGCTTACTGAAGCAAATTCTATATACCTGTAAACGAGGATTCAGTTCTAAGAAATAATACTTGCCAGAGTCCATGCTATAAAGATACTCAACAATTGCAGCCCCAATATAGTTTACACACTTTGCAAGTCTCCATGCACCCTGCTCGAATTGCTTCACAGTTTCAGGTGGAGCAACTGTAATTGGACCCTCTTCTATAATCTGCAAATAAAAAAGAACTGAAATCCTTAACAAAAATTGCATACCCAATGCTTAGTATTAATGCTGAAATAATGTGCAGTGATAAGGGTAACAGGCTTCCTGATTGCACGTACGATATAATGTTACAGAGGATACTAGAAATCAAGTGGATTTGTACATGGTCAGATGGATGGCCAAGGATATTTTTTATATACATAGAATTTAGATAATAAACAGATATACCTACATATTCAGTATAAGTATGCCAAAAATGCTTTGGCAGAAGCAAGTAAGAGCATATCATATTGTCTCATACCAAAAAACACACCCTATCTTATTCCTATGACAAATATACTAAGTTCTTGATAAACTTCTCAAAAGCCCCAGCCCTAGCATTGCTAACTACAAGAGGAAAGTCCAAAATAACAGGGCTTTAATAATGGCCACCCAAGGCAGCAAACTTGCCTCCCACTACCCATCCAATTCCTCTTAAGCTCATCCCAATGTGTGTTTCCTTCTCATTAGCAAAAGAAGAGAGCTGCAATTTGTCAGAACGAAGAGAGATTGTGATTCTGTTAAACCGGAAGGGCAAGTTGGATTGCCCTTCTTTTCCTCGGTATTTATTCAAAAGTATCATAAGTATAGAATCTAGGGAAGAACCTTAAAACAAATCGCTTAGAAGGGGAAGATGATCCTCTCTTCCTTATTCCAAGGAGATTGATATATTTCATCAGGTGGAGGGAACAACAATGGAGCTGTGAACTCAACAACATTAGTGGAGAGCATTCAGAGTATGAAAGAACATGCTCTACTTTGCAAATCCATGGAATTATCACTTCCTACCAGAGTCATTCTTGACTAGATCTCAAAGAGGTGGAATTTTCATGAATCTGCAACAGTGACACTACTATCTAAATTCTAGAGGTTTTGCAATTGCTTCTTAGAGTAGTAAGATAAGATATTTTGTGGAGGGAGGACCATGTTTGCTTGGGGACTGGACTGTTCATGACTCGGCTATAACCCACTAGGACACTCCCTCAACAACCCTTGTATGTGCGAGATTGCTGACCTTAACCTTATGACTCTAAAATGCATCAGTCTTTGGTATCATCAGCAACACATCAGGAAAAATGCAAAAGGTTTTATAAGCCACAAATAATGAAAAGGTAGTTCATTATGTTTGGATCTATGACAACCTAACCTGGAACTATGATTACCTGCTTATATGTATCTGAACTCCTATAAATGGAAACAGGCAGTAAATTATGAAAATATTCTCTTCAAATGTAGACTCTGTTTTCTACATGGGCACTTGACAAGGAACTTCCCAAAATAGGTGAACCAAGGGCTCCCACAACTGTCCAAACAAGAGAAAGGGACTGAGTGGCCAAAGGAAAAATCCAGTGTTACAAAACTCATTGAGTTTGATCCAGACTCGTAGGTCAAGCCCTGTTTGTCACAAAAAATAGGCCAAGTTAAGCCGCAGGCAAGTTTGAAGTTTGAACGCATGAATACTTACGTGTCAGCCGAGTTTTTCAGGAGTTTTCCCAAATAAAGTTATACTTTTTTTGTGTGTAATCTGAATTTGACCGAACCCAGATCAAACTCTTACTCTCTGGCCTCAATGAGTTTCTCCATGCCATGTTTTGTAACACCAGATAAATCCCTCTTGAAATCTTGCAAACATAAGAAGGGGATGAGAGTAAAAGAGTGAATAGGATGGTCCTCATTCTGAAGACACATCAAAGGAATATGTAGTAAAAACTGCCTGAAAGACATTTAGCAATCATACTTGCTTGCAGCCAAAAATGATTATCTAAGGGAAAAAAGGCAGTAAGAACAAAATAAGGCATTCACTACAAAAAGCTAGAGAAACAAACAACAAAAGCACAATGGAAGAAAGTGAATTAAAGGATTATCTGAGGAACCCAATGTGCCTCCTCCAGCACCAGAGAAACCCACCACAAACCCATGACCACAAAACGGTGAATAAACGCCCTCGTTTTCTAGAAAACACTGCTACCACTGCAATGCTGCTGGAAAAAACACCCTGTTATCCAGCAAACAGGATGGAGAAAACGTGGAGAAAACCCACAGAAAACCCAAGGAGTAAAACGTCCTTGTTTTCTAGAAAACACTGCTACCGCTGCTCTGATTTGAAAAAATTCCATGTTATCCAGGCACATGATGGAGAAAACGTGGAGAAAACCCACAGAAAACCCAAGAAACAACACGCCCTCGTTTTTCAGAAAACACTGCTACCACTGCTCCGATTTGAAAAAACGCCCTTTTATCCAGCCACACGATGGAGAAAACATGGAGAAAACCCACAGAAAAACCAAGGAGCAACATGCCCTTGACCATAAGCAAACCCAGCTCACAGGCACCTTGTCTTGGTGCAAGTGCACTCAAACCACAAGTAAAGGAGCTCGTAGGCACCTAGAAGGCAAGGCTTGGAGGACTGGTGAACGGCACAGGAAAAAATGTTGAATAAAACATACCCCAACATATTGGATATTTAAATAGTCAAAAAAAAACCCTAGTTACCCCTAATATACCCCCAATATATTGATTTTTAATTTTTGAATTTTAACCCCCCCCAATATGAATGGACGTGATATCATATTGGTCCCTAGGTGACACCCCCGTGGATTGAGTGTTCCAAATGGTGGTGGTTTGCCTCTCAGGCGTGAGGAAGATCGTGGAGGATCAATTGTGTTAGATTTATGTCTGAAACTTGGTGGGAATGATGTTTGGACCCTGGTTTCAGTGGCCTCCTATTGGCTGAAGGTGGTCACTAGGCCACCAAGACTGCTAGAAGACAGCGCTTGGCTTGTTCCTCGTAGGTGTCTCTACTCAATCGGAAGGGGTCGTTGCCCGTTTCGCTTGGCAATTCCTCTCAGCTGCCAACTACTTTGGGGTTCCTTTGGTACTCCTCACAATGAGTTTCTGGGCAAAGCCCAAGTACTTCCCATAGTTGAGGCAGTCAGAGACTTATGTCCTCAAAGACTGCAAAGTTGTTTTGACTTAGTGTAAATTAGTAAATTTTAAGGCTTACTCGACGTCATGAACTGAGTTGGGTTAATTAATTGGTATGGTGTAGTTGTTTGCTTGTTTTTCTGGTATTTGGTTGTTGCAATATGGTTTATGAATTCATCATGGTAGAGTTCATATCATTGTGGTTGTGTAAGCAAGCATAAACAGAAATTGTAAACAAGTACAGTGATTAACCCTAAATGTTTGCTGGCCTTAGTAGATGTCTACCTCACAGTGATATTCCTCTTCAACCAAGAGAAGGTGTTGGGCTCTCAACACAATGGGACTAAGCCCATCCGTAGATCCTCAGGTCACCTCCTGGATGCTAGGTTGGTCAAAAGGGAGGACGCTTAGTGCCGTGAGAAGCCCTCCTTCTCTACCCCCTCTACCTTCCAGGTCACTCGGTTTTAGTGGTTTGGAACAATATCATGGAGTGCCTAGAGCTATACGAGCTTGCCCTTCGTCGTATCCTAGAGTACCCCAGAGGGTGATGACTGGGTAGAGGAGGAAGGGGGAAGCAAGATGGTTACTTTTAGGTTGCTTTTAGTTAGACTAGGTTCATTTTATTAAGCCATAATGGTTTACTTAACATTTACACATTGTTCATGACATAATTTACAGAAAATAAAAGAAGAAACTGAAAATGACCTGCAATGGTGGACAGAGGCGGCTAGGCCACACTAACAGTCCTTTGAAACTGAAAATTACTGTTTACTAATCTTAAATTAAAGTTCTGTTTGACAGGCCGCACATTTCTGACCAAATCTAGCGAGGGGGCCGTGAGATTTTTTCAGAAATGAGCGAGGAGGTCGCACAGAATGCAGAAACAACCGCAACCTAAGTTTCTGGGCTGAATTTTCACTTATTGGGGGATTAAGTGCACCCTGGGCGCACCTGTTTGCCCATTAAGTGCGCCCCAGTCTCACCTTTTGCCTCGATATGAGCACCCTACTCCGGAATGGGATTTTTTGGTGAGACAGAGTTAGATCTGGCCGACAGTAACTGGTAGTGGGGTCAATCTGACTCAGTTCTGCCTAGAAAAGGCTTCGGCAGTAACTAAAACAGGAAATAAATAGGATTTAAGACAAATTTAACATGAAATTTCTGAAAAACTAGGGCAAAAATTTTAAAAAACTTGAAAATAAAAATTTTGGCCCAGGGATCCTGTGGGATCGACCTGGTATGGTCGCCAGTTCTGTAGAAAGGATTTCTCCCTTCTACAGGGGTAGGAATGGATCCCTTATGCCTATAGGGCACAAGGGTAGGTTCCTGCTAATGGTGAAATGCAGAAAACAAAACGAAAATAACGGAAGCAGAACAGTAAGCTAAGCTAAGCTAATATAAACAAGAAGAAAAAGCAAATGGCAAGAACAGTAAAATAAATCTAATGGCAGAAAGAAGAAAACGAAGCTATGGTAAACCGCTCTACAGAAAATGGGTTAGGGTTCTACCTCCTTAAAACCTGCAAATAAACCTAAGCTACAATGGAAAACCTGCAAAACAATGTCAATAACAAAACTTGCAAATAGGAATCAAGGTTAGAGAGAAAATAACACTAAAGAACTAAGAAACAGAAATAAACCAGTGGGTATACCTTCTCTTGGGTGAAAATGGGCCACCATGCCCTAGCTCATGGGAGCAGCTCTCTTGGTTTGGGAGTAATGGCTCAATGGGAATGGAAATGGAGGAGAGGGAGTGTGGGTGGTTTGAGAGGAAAAGGTCTCAAAGCATCCACGGGAAGCATAACAATAGGCAATGGGAGAAGTGTTTTGAGAGTGACCCCCCACCCTCCTTTTATAGCTTTTCCAAGGGGTTTTAGGGTTTTAAGCCCTTGGTCAGGGCTTTAGCCCCTTTTAGGGTTTTAGCCCCTTTTTGAGGGCTTTAGCTCCTAGGGGCTATTTTGGGGTCTTTTTTGGGGTTTTTAGCCCTTTTCTTCATCCTTGGGCTCTTTTGGATGTGTGGGGGTCTAATGGAAGGTCTGGTGGAGCGATATGGGGGTTGTGAGATGGTGTCCTTGGGTGGTGTAGGCCATAGAGAGCTATGTGGGGGATTTTTGGGTTAACATTGATAACAACTATTATTGCAATATGTTGAGATGTTATAAAGATTAGAAATGTGTGGCTAAGAAATTGTTCCACCTACCACCTACGAACCTTCTCGGATCTTGGTTTCAAGATGGATATTAGATCTCTCAAAAACAATTTCAATTACAGTCAATCTTATAGGAGAATGGACTGATATTCCATCGACAAAAGTACTAGTATATAATATGTATGAGTATCAAGGTAAAATTAATTTAAATTTCATTGATTTAAATTTGTTCACTAATATTTCTTTTATATTATAATTTTATAAATAATTAAATCAACATATATTGTTTTTATATTTTAAATGTCAAAAAAACTTTAATATAATAGTATAATTTTTAAATTTAAACCTTGTTATAGAGTCACAACATTATGAATATCAATATTCATAGTTACTAGATACTAAGATTCTATCTTATTTTCATCATCTAGTAAAATTCAATAACAAAAACACTCACTATTCACAAAACCTTTACCTTATGAGAAGTAATTATTAATATATTATAAAAGTTTTTATATTACAAAATATTTTAATAAATGAATTTTGAAACTTTACCTTCTTTATGTCTTTACAATAAAAATTTTACAAGTGCCTATCAGCACAGCTTATCAGTGTGGAATCAGAGAGTTTATACTGATCAGACATTATATGAAAAATATACAAATTTTAATTGTCAACTCTTGCAAAAGGTTTCCAACCATTTTTTGGTTTCATGGGATAATTGTTTTACGTCTTACGAAACTAAAGTTACAGTCCAGGTTAAGTCCCGAATTTTCATATATTTGCTGGAATAAATCGTAATAATATTACAACTGTTATATTCTCATTACTCCTACATAATTTTCATAGAGTATGACAAAAATAGAACTGTTCTATTCTTCTCATTTTGCTCTAAAAATAAACATGGAATCCACTCAGTTAGCTTTATCACCAATGATTGAAAGAAATTATGAAAACAATCAGGTAATCGATCGCCAAACTCAGGTGATAAACTCAATAATTAATCCAATTTCCAATCGGGTAATCAAATCAATTCCACATTCACCTAATCAATTGCAGATATATGTAATCTTTATAAAAACAAATAATTGAAATTGTAAACAAATCCATTTCCAAAGCATAATACAAAGATCCAAAAAGACTCGCTCAATCCTAAAAGACATTAAAACAGATTCAAATCTCCATAGTTGCAGCAGACATAGCAAATCCCTCAAATTTTCGAGGAACATAGAGTTCAGTCAACTCTTCCATTGGCATATAAAATCCCATTATTTTCTTTAACCAACGGAGGCAGGGACCCTCTAATCCTACAGCTGATGCCACTGCCACAAACACCAAAGAAACCACTAGCAACATTTTCGCAGATACAGACGCCACCGCGTTTTAGGTGCTCTTTGTGGTTGTGGTGGTAGAAGTTGCTCACCATAAAATTCCCATTTTCATTAAATTATGAACTCTATTCTCTCTCAACGGAAGGAAATATCAATTAAGGAGACACGAAAAAGAAAGGAGGAGTCCTGACCTGAAGGCGAAGGAGGAGTTAAAGATGGAATTTTGTCGGTAGACAAACTAACCGCAGTCATTGTTGCACAAATCACAAATCCCAGAAGGAAGATCAAGGCATGAGAAAAAGAAATATGAAATGCAAGAAGAAGAAGGGTTGAGAAGAAATATGAAAAGAAACTCAAGAAATGGGGTGAGGGGAAAGACTTATTGTTGTTGCATTGGCTAGCGCTAACATTCATGCCACACTCTGTAGGCAGATTCAAGGCTTGGGTAACGTTTATATATATATGAAAGTGATGTTTCTTCCACTAACATTTATGGACATCCATTTGTATTTATTTAGAATGATGGATACTATATGATTAACTCAGACCTAATCATACAGATTTCTCGGATTTTGGAGGTCACATCCTGATGAATTTTTCCAATATGATTGCACCTACCATTGGTGATGCTACATTTGCAACCGTGTTCGAAACCTTTGGACAAATCGAACACCCCTACGTTTGGGGGTTTTCAAAGTCCATTTAATTCCAAGAAGAGCCTTAGTCAGCACCGTAGTCCCCTTTAGATTGTGTAAGGAATGTTGGAAGCGGTCAAAGACAATCCACTAATAAGCTTTTTGTGCCCACAAGTCTTGGTAGGTGAGATTGTATTTTAGTTCTACATTCAATTCAACTCCTTAGTACTGGGATTTAGAAAAAATCAATGTCTGAAATGAATATTGCTTGCCATAGTCAATGAAATCGTGTGGAAGACCGATTGAGAATTTGCACGCCAGGCGCTCATGGGCGTGAATCTGATGATGATTCAGAGTTAACATGTAACTGAGTTGCTCTGTAAAAAATCATGTACCCTATTCATGCAGTCAAATAAATCCCTCATAGAAATAGTATAGAATCTACCTCTTGTCCGATTTTCTGATTTTTAATAGGCAGATCTTAATCTCATTTCAATTCAATTCATATATATATATATCAAATATTGAATTTCAATTATGAAAATTAATATAAGTGAGAAACGTGTTTGGATCTTTGCATTTAATCATATATATTTCTCGATAAAATTGCATGTCAATCCACTTGTTGTTCAGAACACAACACATTTGACACATGTTATTAAGAACACAGTACATTTGGCACCCAAGTTTGAAACCCCAGCTTTGTGAGTGTGCAGATCGAGAAGCTAGGTCATAGACATCGAATTTTAAATACAAGGAGATGGGATTTCGAAATATCAATAAAAAATAATAATTCTCTGCAAACACCTTGCAGCATCCCAATTTACCAGGTTGACGCAATCCCGCCGTCGGGTTTTGGGACACAAATATCGAAGCCAACGTCACATGTTTGGGCCAATAGAATGACAATTAATTACAATTTCCAAAAATTACACATAACTAAATAATACTCCAACTATGATATAACTTTAGCAAAATTAAAAAATTCAAATAAAGAAGATGGAATAATAGACATGAGCAATCTATCTATATCCCCTGTCGAGGACATAATAAATGTATAATGATCTTAATCTTCTCCTACTTCTTGGGTATCATTTTAACAAGTTGAAATTATCTATACTAACTAATTTTACTTATAATAAATAGTTAATAAAATAATGTAAATATTACTAGTATAATCTTGGCTTTAAAAATATAAAAAACTTACTTTTTCTAATCTAAATGATACCACCTTGTAAAAACTATATTTCCATGTAGAAAACATAATAATTATAAATCTATTATATTTAAATAACTTTTTTTTTTCCCGGAAAAAAATCATAATTTTATTTCATAAGAACAAAATTACATCTGTATATGTAATAGAATCCCTAAAGATCCCTACATTGTCATGATTTATCAGTCGCTAATTATCCAAAAATTACATATCTGTCCCAGAATCAGCTAGAAACATCCCAGCAATTATGAATATCATTCATATATTTGCTTTCTCATATTAAACTAATCAAAAAATTAGCCTGTCATAAGAATCCTGTTCAAAAAAAATATTCCATAAACATTTCACTGTCATATATCAAAAACTGTGGTTTTCTTTGACCCAGCCTGTCAGAAACTGTTCAAAATTATATTTAAATAACTATTATTATATTATATACATTTAATTACTTTGTTGTCAGGTTCCGTCATAACCTGCTTTGCTTATTGTGTAAGGGATGAGCTTGCAATAGCCACTATTGTTTTGGAGTAACACAAAATTAATTCATTAATGTTGGATTTAGAGGTGCCCTTATACCAGTTTAAAGATTCAAGCACCCTACCGTTGATTATATTTTGGTTTAATAAATGTAAAGTTCATGTAAAGATGTTATTTATTTGGTTTATTAAAATCAAAATATAATAAAATAATATTTAATAAAGTTTATAATAAAATAAAAAGTAATATAATAAATAAAATAATAATAATAATAATAAAGTTTATATTTTTTAATTGTTTTTGTTTATTAGGTCGTCTTTCTCTTGGTTTGATGTTTGTTTGGTTTTTTTCTTGCCTAGATTTCATTTAGCATGGGAGGTTATAGATATTTTTCTCATTACAATCCATCTGAAATCTCTTGTTTCCATTGAGTTTAACCAAAGAATGCTAACAAATTGAGGATCTATAGGTTGCATTCTACCATTTGAGTAATGTCATGACCTCCGAGCATGATGAGGGGTTAGGCACTGTGGATCTAGACAAGCTTTAGGAGATAGCCTAACTTGCTTGAAGTTTATCATGTCATTGGTATACACCCATAATTAGTTAAGAAGATGGTTAATGAAATGCAAATAAATGACATTTACATTTTATGGTGGCAAATGAATTTAAAGATGTTTTTTCCTCTATTTTTTTCTAGCTTTAATTTTATAGCAATACCTACTAACAACATAGAGAACATTACCACCTCATAACTCTTATTTTATTAATTTTTTGTTCCACGCTAATAAATAAATGAAAACTACCCAACTAATATTATCACACATCTTGCGCCATGTCCATTGAGTACTCATCATTAAATCCAGGTATGCATGATAATTTAGCGTATTGTCAATGGATGATAATTATATATTATACAATTCAAACAACGTCAACTGTGTCGATATGTCCGAGTGGTTAAGGAGACAGACTTGAAATCTGTTGGGCTTCGCCCGCGCAGGTTCGAATCCTGCTGTCGACGAATTTTTATGTACATATATACTTCACCCACCCCGTAATCAATTCTGCTGGCTAAATCATAATTACGATTTAAATCTATGATATATATCTGTAACGAGCACTCCCTTTGGTTTAAATTGTTAGATATTCTCTGGTCATGAACGGAATTTATTAAATTTACTTGATAAAAACGACTGAATTCTTCATATATCCTCCAATATTGATTTCCAGCATTGGATGCCATCATAGTTAGACAGATTTCTATGAAATTTGTTTGACATTTTTTTATGTTTGTCAAAATAATGTTACTTTTGTGTATGTGTTTAACTGTTGCAACATATTTAGAAAAGATTATTCGAAGGGAATGAATGGTAATAGTGAATTATAAAATATATATATATATATATATATCAAAGATCATGGAAACTTATAAAACATGTTACTTTTAAAGCTCAATTTTTTTATATATAATTTATCAAGGGATAAATTCTTACAATATAGTCATTAAATTTAGATTGTGCTATATGGTTTGGTAATGAAAAATTGACTATTTATCAATATTTAGATGTCGTTGCTATGACTTAAAATGCAAAGGTTAAATGGTGGAGGCTCCAACCAAATATTTGTACAAAAAGGTTTAAACAAAGCTCAACCATGGGTATGTCTTTTTTATGAATTTTGGGTTGGCCATTGAGTTTAGGAGTTAAAGGGTTCTTTTTATGGTTTCGTCAAGAGAAGTGGATTGGATGGACTTTTTCACTAGATTAGTAATTTTGTTTAGAGGGTCATGATTTAGTTTACTCTATGCCCAACCCAAAATTAATAAAAAAATGCATACCCCTTTGTCCCATTGTCAGTAATTTAAACTCCCCCACTTATGAACTCGCTAGATTCCTTTCAAAAACCCTACAACCATTCATAGGAAACTCCTCTTCATTCATCAAAGATTCCTCAAATTTTGTCCACTTCATCCAAACTCTCCATCTGGCATCTACTGACATCCTTGACAGCTTTGATGCAGTTTCTCCATTTACCAAAATCTCCATCAAAGAAGCCATTAAGATTACCTGCAATTTTGTCAACCAAGGCCTCACCAACCTTGTCGAAATTTTCCTTGAGTATACCTTCTTTAGTTACCAATGAAAGTTATATGAACAATTGAAGGCACTGGAATGGGTTCTCCCCTATCTCCTGTCATTGCAAATATCTTCATCGAACACTTTGAAACCAAATACCTTGAAACAATTCCTTTCAAATCCAAGTGTTGGAAAAGGTTAATTGATCACACCTTTATCGTCTAGCCCCATTCGTTGGAAAACCTTAGACAGTTCCTAAATCACCTTAACAACATATTTCCTCATATCCAATTCACTATGGAAATTGAGCAAAAACAATTCTCTCCCCTTCCTTGACGTCCTAGTAGCTCATAATAACAATGGCTCCCTCTCCCATTAGGACCACAGAAAGAAAAACCATACAGATTGCTACCTCAATTCCCTCTCCCATCGTCACCCTTCCCAGAAGCTGGGATTTCTCAACACATTAGCTATCAACGCTTTCTGAGTCTCTGACCAAAATCAAATCTCTCAAGAACAAAAACATCTAAAACAAGCCCTTAGAAACAACAACTACTCTTATAACCAAATTGACACGGATTTTCACAAAGCATAACACCCTTTACCCAGACACCCTCTTCTAACCCCGAATTCCCAAGCTTCCCCCCCCCCCGCCCCTTCATCCATGGCACCATAGACAAAATAGCTAAAATATTGATACAAAAAGAACATTAAAACTATCTTAAACCCCTCAAAACCATTAAACAAACTTTCACTTTTGTAACGGACAAAACTAAACTCTTCTTCGTCAGGGTGTATACAAAATTCCTTATTCCTATGGCATTTTCTATTATGCTCAAACTGGTCACTCTTTTAAAACGAGAATAAAAGAGCACATAAAAAACACCCAACACAATTAGACCTCAAAATCAGCCATCGCTTAATTGTCCTCCAAAACAAAACTTCTCATCCTATTTGACCAAACAAAAATGTTGGCTTGAGATTCCTACTATTCTACTTGATTAATCAGAAAAGACCTAGAAATTGAAAAGAACCCAATTAACATCAACAAATAAGATGGACAAAAAATTAATCAATATTGGGATCCTATTATCTACAAAATCTCTAACCTTAATGAGAATTCCCTAATCATTTCTAAGACTTCATAAAACCTTCCTCTCATTTTACTTTTCTTCAACCCTAATTTCCTATCATCACCTTTATTTGCCCCTTCCTTCTTTCATTAATCACTCTCTCTTCTTCTTCTTTCATTTATTTGTTTAGTATTCACCCCTCAACTAATCTTTATTAATCATTATTATTATTATTTTATTTTTAACTATTTTTTATTTTATTTAATGTTTCCTTATTTCTTTATCCCTACCTTTCATCTTTCATTAAATGGTTTAAAGCTTATCTTTATTTTGTTTAATTCTTTCAATTAAAAAATTCTAATTTAATTTCTTTATTATTTTCTATTATATTTCTTTCATGTACCTTACATATCACCTTAACCAATCTTATTATTTTAATTTAATATAAGAAATTAATTATTTCCTCTCTTATTCTTATCCTTTATAAATTACAACATTATTTTATTATATTAACCTAATAAATTTTGACTTTCTTACCTTACAAATTAATAGCTACATTTCTTAACATTATAAATATCCTTCTTTTCTTTGAATCTAGACATATTTTCTCATGATGGTTTCTTCATAAACTTAATGCTAACTCTGCTTCCCTGAAGGTGAGCAATGTTTATACTCGAAACATCGATTTCAAATTCTTAACACAGTAAAATCCAAAAGATCATGGACAATTCAGATAACTGCGAAAGCCTGAATCATTTTATGTCATCCATGCTAGTTTCTTTATGGAAACAAGGTAAGGAATCTAACGAACATTGTATAAATAGAGTAGTTTCAATTATTTCCATCATAAATATTTTACAATACTTTTACACAAAATATGATGAGGATTCTTGCTAATCAATATAAACTTGAAAACGTTAAAAGTAATAATTAGTTCCAATTCATCTTGTGATTACTCAACTTACCTTGAATCCTATGAACACCTAGTCTAGTGAAGTTCATTTTTTTTACTAGAACGCGTAATCTGATATTATAAACAACTGATAAAAGTTAGCAGAGAAGATTGCAAAAATAAAACTATTTCACAAGTTTAGTAGGAGCATTATTATGCTCTAATTTAACTACAAAAAAGGCTGCAATTTTTAGAAATAAACCTACATCTACTAGACTACTATATATTCAAATATATTGATCGATCATTTTTACAAAAAATCATAACATATAAAGTATTTTTAACCAGGGTTATGGTCATTGTGCATGACCTATGGAGCATCTTCTTCACCTGACTAACCACTAGAGCTTGAGATGTCCACTATATCGCAAAGTGGTTGTAAAACAAAATCATCAATAACGCATCAATTGTTTAACATTGGTTTTGTCATTGATGTCAAACAAACAAAATAGTTGTTGATGTTAAGCAATAAGCATGAAGACTTGAAGCTAGTTTGAAGAAAAATATAAAAGTGTATACAAGTCTCAACATTGTGCAAGATCTATTAGGTAACAACTCTCTATATATGTGAAGCCAATTTGAAGAAGTATATATAGAGAATAAGTGTGCAAGTCTCGGAAGTGCGCAAATCCCACCAAGACATGGAACCCATATGTGCAAATACCACTAAGTCATGGGACTCAAGTGGGTAAAATCCCACAAGGTTGAATTATCAAAGACATAAGTTGATGAAAGATCGAATGAAGTGGTTAGATTGACCAAGAAGTAAGGAAGAAGGGGCATCACTAACTTAAAGGAACCCCAACGTGTGGAAAAAACATTGAACAAGGAAAAATGGAAGAGTAAAAATAAGCAAGAGATGGAAATGTTGAAGCAATATTGAAGATGAAGAAGATGTGATATTTTGATTTGGCAAGATTTGAATTTTTTGGGTATCAATGGTTCATTGATTAGAAGAAGTATATACAGCAGAGAGCAGAATGCGTAAAAACAATGAAGAAGAGCAGCACACAACGTATAAATAAGAGGGTTACCCAGCACTGAGATGTGCAAAGGAGATATTCAGTAAAGGAAGTTTAAGTTGAAGTCACAGATCGTGGATCTTGATATTGCATATCGTAGAAGCTGCAAATTGTTGATATTGCAAAAAACACATATCATAGATTGTTGATAGTGTAGATTGAAGAAAGTGTAGATCACAGATCACAGAAGTCACATATTGTTGATTGCAAAAGGCGCAAATCACCGATCATCGAAGTCACATTTTTGTTACAACATATCTTTCAGAGTGGCAGGAAGGGGAAAGGACAGGAAGTTCAAGCTACCTTCCACTTGGTGCTGGAAAATGTGGAACAAGGAGATTGAAGTTAATCTCCAATATTGATTGAAAAATACAAGTGGAAAAAACTATTGAGTGAGAACTCAAGATGCAGGAGGCATCATCCCCACAAATCAGGTCTACACTCCTAGTTGAGTGCTGAAGAGCAGGAGGCTCATAAATGACCAAGTCCTAGGAAAAATATTATATATTAGAATGTCCATGAGCAATAGGAGGATAGCATTGGGCGGGGATTAACATATGTAAAATGAAGGAGATGACGCATTGAAATATTTTTCTCTTGTGGTTCAACGAATAGGATCAGGGGTTCCTGGAGCAATTAATTTGGCTGCTCTCAGATTTGGTTGGGAGGAACAAATTCTCCACTTTTTTTTTCCTAGGATTGGTTCCAGGTTCCTACTATATTTTCTTATGATTGATTTTTGTTGTTGTGGAATGTGTATTTTAATGTTGAATTGCAGTTATACTTCCAAGAAGCAGTGTTTATGCATTTCTGTAGAACAACTATACATGTTTTCCTGTAGTATATTCAATCTGTAAAATGATAGATTAATTCTTAACGCATCTATAATCAAGCATTCATACCTGCATCAAGGACTGCTAGAAATGTTATTGTTGTGGTGATTAGTAAGTCCTTCTGAGCATAATTAGTTAGATCTAGTTGTTGATGAGCTGTTATGGTTTCGAAACCAATAGCCGGATGATTTAGAATTGATGAGTCTGCATCTATCGGATTGAATCCTCAGTTTTAAACTGTATCATGTATTCCTACATTTAACTGTGTTTTCCTGTCTATATCGATTCCGCTTAAATCTTCCTTAATTCTTCTTCTTGAATTTAAAATATCGAATGAAATGATAATATTGGTTTATGGTATAGATCGGTAATTTTCAATATTGTAATTGAAATCCAATTACAAAGAGAAAACCTTAATACGGTTTGGTGCAGTTTAGATTCATGAGTGTCAAATCATGTACAAAATAATGGAATCAATAAAGGTTAAGCATCAAGATAATCTTCATATCTAATTAACTTACAATAAAACAAAACCCCAAGTGATTAAACCAAAACCCTTGGAATCTGCATTGTTAAAGAGATGATCTGCAAGGTTAATTATCGATCCTCAAAGGAAATCATATCGACGATTGAGATCTAAGCCAGAACGAGATCAACGACTCACAGGATTTTCGGAAGAATAGTTCTGAAAAGTTGAAAGGAAACCCGCAATACATAGTCCGCAAGGTTAATTCTTTATCCACAAAGGAAATCAAATCGACGATTGAGATCTGGGCCGCAAGAAGATCGATGACTCACAGGAATTGCGGAAGACCAAATTGCAGAAGCCCAATTCAGAAAAGTTGGATGGTGCACCCACAATCCGCAATCAAAATTTAGGAAGGTGTTGATCCACAAAGAAATTAGATCAACAGTCGGGATTGAAGTTGCAAGAAGATCAATGACTGACAGGAATTGTAGAAGCTTAAT
Source organism: Pseudotsuga menziesii (assembly GCA_001517045.1). Lineage (NCBI taxonomy): Eukaryota > Viridiplantae > Streptophyta > Pinopsida > Pinales > Pinaceae > Pseudotsuga > Pseudotsuga menziesii. The sequence continues at coordinate 515,714 of LPNX010112247.1, read as the reverse complement.
TGCAGAAGCGATATTCTTTATGTTAAAATGTGTATCTCTGTAATTTGGAACCCGCAATTTGCGGAAAGAAAATTGCGGAAGCTTAGTTGCAGAAAGGTAAGTTTTATAAGTTAAAATGTAGTTCCACAACCCACAATCCGCAATTTGCAAAAAGCTAATTGTGGAAGGTTGATTGCAGAACGATAAAAATCTAAAAAGTTAAATTTACAACCCATAATATGCAATCCACATTGCGGAAGGATCATTGCGGAGGGCTATTTATGGAAAGAGATTAATCATAGAAATATCATCCTTATTATTTAATGTGTAGTTCCGCAATCCACAATTTGTGGAAAGATAATTGTGGAAGCTTATTCACGAAAAGTGAATGGCAGAAGAAATTTTCTAAAATGTTTTATTTAAGTCTCGTTATCCGCAATTGGCATTGCAGAAGGATAATTGTAGAGGGTTAATTAAATTGAATCCCATAGCCCGCAATCCACATTGCATAAGGATTGTTGTGGTGGGAAAACCTATGGAATAGTCATTGCAGAATGGTTAATGCGGAAGGATAATTGCAGAAATAATAGTATACTCAGAAAACAGGTTTAAACTGTGAAGTGTTTTGAAAACTAATTGTTTAGAATTGGATTCTAAGGTTTTAAGGAAAGGATGATCAAATTTATAATGCAAAGGTTATGCAATAGAATCTCTAATGTTCAATAATGCCCTATGAAAGTTAGGGTCTTTATTAATGTGTCGGTAGATATATGTTATAAAATAATTTTTTTATGGATTTTTAGGTATGTTACATATGGTATCAGAGCACAGTTACAACACTAGGCATGAATCAGCTCAACACTAAAGCTAGTACAATAGAAAACTAACTTCAATTTTATTTTGGTTAAATTCTCTTATAAACAACAAAGAGAAGAATAACTACGTTTTGTAGGAAACATGACAGATGCAGAAATGTATGCAGAAGAGGAATGTCATTCAAAAGATCCTTTAAAAACCAAGAGGGTAACTTAAGGGATGGATAATTTTGGGTAGATCTAAATGAGAGTCACAATAATAAATCTGAATAAAAACGAACTGTTAATGAGTTAAGATATGAACTGAGAAAGGTTAAGGAAGATAACGAGTGAATTCTAAATGCTCAAGAAGAAATAAATACTATTCTATTAGCAAAAATCATAATGAAGAAAAAAATAAAAATAAGGAATCTAAGAAAGAAATGCCAAAAACTGCACCATAAAATAAACATAAGGGCATAAAGATGGAATTTTCCACATTTTCAGTTGATGTTGAAGAACAAAGATTTGGAAATTGTAGTCTTCATTCAAGTTGGTTCTTGAACACAACAAGTTGGAGCTTGTGCAAAAGGATTGATGTCCTTTCAAGGCGATGCCTTAAATTAGCAAGTTGGTGCTTGCACAAATGATTAGAGTCCTTACAGGTTGGTTTATGTAATCAGCAAGTTGGTGCTTGTATGTGGGATTGGTGTCCCAATTAGATTGTTGTCTGGGTGAGTTGGTACTCACATATTATATATTGGTGTCTCCTATCCATGTAATCATTTTTTATACATAGATATATAAAGTTACTTGATAGATTCTTTGTGCATTGGTGTCCTTTATTGTTTTGGCGGAAAAAGAAATCGAACTATGACTTTTTATGTGAAAAATATATAATCTAAGCTTTATACTAATTCCCCCCCCTCTCATTATAAATAAGATTTCAAACAATTGGTATCAGATCGGGTGTCTTCAGTTAAAGTTTAACAACTGGAAAATAGATCTTTGTGTAAATATGGATAAATAGGAAGGAAATTTTACTAATAAAGCACCAATATTTGATGGGTCGAATTATAATTTCTCAAAAATAAGGATGGAAGTGTATCTGCAATCTCTTGGATTCGATGTTTGGTAGTCCATGGAAAATGGTTACAATGGTCCAAAAATAACACGGGTTGATGTAGCTGACAAAACATAGTATGAATACAATGCAAGGGCTAGGAACGCATTACTATGTGTATTAGCATATTCAAATTTCACCAAGGTCATGCAATGTACATAAACAAAAGAAGTATGGGATACACTCAAAAAAAAATATGAAGGAGATGAAAAATTCAATAAGGAAAAGTTACAAACTTAATCAGGAGAGTTTGAAACCATGAAGATAAGAGAAGAAGAAACCAATGCAACATGTCTTATTCGAGTTGATGAATGTTAATGCTATCAAAGGCCTTGGAGCAACAGTCCAAAAGGTGTTAAGAACTCCACGATTGATATTTGACTCCAAAGTATCAATCCTAGAATATAGAACTAATCTAGACAAGTTGACAAAGGATGAACTACATGGGATTCTTACAACATATGAGATGGGGAATGAAAAGGAGAATCCTTCTAGGAAAGAAGCAACCTTCAAATACACCAAGAAGACAAAATGCAATGAGCATGAGCACAACAAGAATTCATCTGATGGATCAAACAAAGAGGAATCAAAATTTGTGATGAAATTAAAAAGGGGTTGTGGAATATACAAGGGTAAGTTACCATTCAATAGTTTAAAATGTGGTAGACTAGGACACTTTGCTTCAAAATTCCCTTACAAAAAAAGTAGAGAGAGTGATATTGAAGAAGAATTCAATCACAAAGAACAAAGAAAGGCATACCAACATGATAGGTCTGAAAATAGAATGAAGTTCCTTAAACAGAGAAAGAGCTTGTACTCTAAGGAAGACAACAACTCATCTAAAGAAGATGATGATGATAAAAGTTCAAGAGAAGTACTTTTCATGGCAATTATAGAAGACGAACTTATTCAAAAGAAAAACACAATCGTTGTTATGTTATCAAGAAAGAATCATCAGATGAAAAGACACATGAAAGTCAACCAGAAACATTAAGTGAGTACTTTTACAATGGGACTTATATCTCAGCTTCAAAATATGATGCAGAAATCAGATAAGGAAATTTGCTTGATATGAATAATAGTGAATAAGAAACCTTCAAGTTTGAAGATGAGGAAATTGCAAAAGTTGACTAGGAAGGTGAATTGATTAGTGCTTTGGAAGAACTGGAAAAGTCAATAAAGAAGAATAAATCCTTAAAGGAATAGTTGTTAAAGGCTGAAGAATAAGTTAAGGAGGAAAAGGTCTCTCAAGAAACAATGGAAAACAAATGAGTAAAATGGAAAATATCTTGAAAGAAAATTAGACTACGCACTAAATGAAGCTAAAATGCTTGAAGAAAATAATCGTATGCTGGAAGGATCACTGGAAGAAGAAAAAAAGGAAAAATAAGTTGCTAACGAAACATCTTGCATAAGAAAACAGATATCTCACTTGAAAAGTGAACTCGATAAAGAAAGAAGATGAAATCAGTTCTTGGGTAATCAAAGACAATTCAAAGATGAAATACCAAAATGCGCAAATCCAAAAGGTGATAAGGTATGTTTTGATGTAGAAATTGAAACAAAATTCAACAACATCATGTCAATCTTAGATAAGATATTGATTAGTCAGAGGTCACCAGAAGACAAGAATGGGCTTGACTATAATGGGATAGTTGAAAAAGACTGAACCAACAAATCATATTTATGTTCTGAGTCAACTAGACACAATTCAGAAGAGGTCTGAGGAAATAATGAATGTGTCCTCAAAACAAGTTCAATCCAGGAATGAAAATACCTTAACCTATAAAAGTAAACTTAGTACATTGAAATGCTTAAGATGTAATTATTAAAGTGAAGTATTGTCATACTATGAGATGTTATACGGGTGATGGTTTGGGCATAAAGGTCAATATTGTCTAAGAACAACAAATTGATCAAAAAGAAACATTTCATCTAACATTGACAGTAAAATATGGAGAAAAAAGGAAAGAAATTGTGGGCAGTATCAAAAAGGGTCTGCGCACATTAAAAAATGGATAAGGAAATTTCCTCAGAAATGTGCAGATGAAGTAAATAATCCAAGTATTTTTCAAGAAGCAAGTGAATGTTTCCTATCTTGTTCATCTTCAAAGTTTTGAATAAGATCCTTGAATTCAACATGTCATATATTAGGAATTCAAGGAAAGTATCGATGGGCATTGAAGCCAGAGTATATTTGAAAAAATTTCGCACAAAGAATACACTCATTTAAGGATTTCATTTCTAAAGGAAGAAGAACACATATTCAAAATAGATAGAATTTGATATATTAGTATCAATGAAAAAATAGTCATTTCTTCAAAAATAAAAACAAATTTGGACTATATAATTGTATCATTGGTCACATATAGAATACTAATTTGCATAATTAGAATTTATATTACGAAGGAGATGTCTTTAAAAGGTACATTTTGTTTTATAAAACCTCTGTCGTAGAAGTTAGAATTTAGATAACAAAATGAGTATTTTTATCTAGCTTACAAAAATGGAGTTTTGAAGATCAAATACAGGTAGACAATTTTGCAAATCAATAGTCCATAAGTGGCGTACAAGTCATAAACATGGTGTTGTCACACAAGACAAGTACATAAGGTTCAAGACATTACAACAAGCATATATGTGTCAAAATTGCCTTGGCAGGAATATTGGTCTACGGAATTGAAAGATTCAGTAGATTGCCAACGAAAGGCGCAATTCAGTATAAAAAGTAGATAGGTGAGATTCAATGTCAAGAGGATACAATTTCTTAGAATCCAACAATGACAAGTTAAGCTCTATATCAAGGAAGAACCGTCTCTCAGAACATAGAAACCATGAATACAACTTTGGAACATAAGAATATGGCTTCTCAGTATTCAGTATTAACAAGCGCAATTATACATCTAGTGTAGAAGGCCACTTGAAACTAGTACCACTACACGTTCCCTACATATTTTGCAGAAGAAAAAAGGTCCACTCCTTCTGCTACTCCAAATGACCAACTCGGTCTCTCAAAATCACAATCTCATGCACATGCATTTGATTCGCTTAACTCTAGGAATACCACTCCTTCACATTAGCTTCCTCAATTTGTAATTCCCAATTATCTAAAATGGCTATGAACTATTGCTATTGGGATTGAACTTTCTCAGAAATCCTAGAAATGGTCGCATTGACTTGCTGAAGAGGGGTTTCCATTGTGACAAAATACAAAAACAAAGAGTGAAAAAGGGAAACCTTGATGGTTCTATGTCGATCAAAGGTGGTAAGAAGTCCATAAATAGATTCAAAAAAAATATACCTGCATTAAGTGAAGGGACGTAAAGGTTAATTATGTTTATGGTTGAATTGACGTATAATTCATGTCAATTATATTAAGAAGATTGCGCTTGAAGAAAAAATCATGCTATATCACACAAATTACATGGGTCATAAATGATAAATCGAACCATGTAAAATATTTTCGCACTGAATATGTCAAATCAGTGATGTACAACAAGACATCATATAATGTTACATCAAGTTATTACAAGCTAAATGACAGATGGATATATGTGTGACATCAAGAGAATTTAATGATACACATCAAGGAAGATTTTATTTTGAAAAATGTGCCAAGATGTGCAACTTCAAAGTCACATTAATGAATATGTACTCAATAAACGACGCATATTTGTTACAAAAAAGCATCTGCGACATGATAGAAAACCTAGCATAGAAGAAGCGATAGGAAGATGAATTGAGAAGCATGAATTCAGCAGGAGTCTAATACTCTAAAGGAACATCCCTTTTCCATTGATGTCAAAGGGGGAGTAATTATAAATTCCAAGGAAGAGATATTTCAGGTAGAAGCAAGCTTTGTGCAAAAGAGCATAGAAAAGGACCAAACGACATGAACACAAGGGGAGCAAGTTGTGCACAAAACAGGAAGAACTAATATTCAAGGGCCTCTCAATTATCATTGGTGTGGACATCAATGCCAAAGGGGGATATTGTTGTAATTTGGTGTTGTCATTGATGTCAAACAAACAAAATGGATGTTAATGGTAAGCAAGAAGCATGAGTACTTGAAGACACTTTGAAGAAATATATAAAAGTGCATGCAAGTCTCAGCAATGTGCAATATCCATTAGGTGCTAGCTCTCTACACTAGTAGAAAATGAGAGATAAATGACCAAGTGAACGAAAAATTTGGTAACCACATTTTTTTCAAGGTATAAATGGCCAAACTTGAGTGATCCAACTAAAAATTACCATAGAAATGGCCAATTGGGTCATGGGATAAAATATATGAACAGATAACAAGTAACTAAACTAAAAATGACCACATAAAAATAACATTCAGAATATGAGTTGGTCATTTTTAGTTGTGTCACTGCCATTATGGAAAAATATAATTTTGACAATGAATGTGTACAATTTACTAAATTCTAACATTGCAGTGTTAGAATTTAGTAAATTGTAGACCCCCTCATGTGTCACAACTAAAAAATTGACACCAAATTTGCTTAGGGGTCTCTATATCGACATGTTTTCGACGTGTCGAAAAATGACATCAAAGGCGAACCTAGTAAACGTTTTTTTGTAAAATCATTCCATCTACGCAATCATGTCTATGGAGATGTGTTTATCACATCCTTATCTCGTTTCTCCATTTATTCTTATGTATGACCCCTTCGACCAACTTTCTAAGTTGTGTCTTAATTTACATTATCATGGTATTCTAGTTAGTGTCGCATCTCGGAGATTGGTTGTTTCTCGTTAAAAGCATCATCATGTTGAATTTTATACCATTTTATTCAACATATCGCACTTCTCATTTTCATAATTCAATTTTCCAAAAATGGCCATGATTTGACCCTTTCGACACTTAATTGAAGTTAAGGTATGTAAGAGTCTTTTGCATCTCATTAGTTGAAATCCACCTATTTTGTGCCTCTTGATTAATTTGTCGATCTTGTCTATGGATGCCAACTCATCGCGCCTATGCCTAGAATGTTAAAAATACAATCATGGTATTCTTTTGGATAAAAAAGCCTATATACTCTATTTCTTAAAAGAAATAAAAATCCCTCCTTTTTATATCAAATTAAAATCTCATCTTTATAATTTACCCCTTTTAAAATTATATTCCCCAAATAGTAAGATTTTAATCTTTTCTATGCTTTTATGATTGTAATTTTAGAAATATACAACAACATTTTTCCCACCTTAATTAAAGGGTCAATTTTAACTAACCGACCTCTATCCCTTTTACCCATTCTACATGTTATGAACATCCTTTTTAAAGAATCCCCTCATTTATGACATAGCCACATACCCTTATTCTCTATCTCTCTAAAAGTTTCACTAAAACATAAAGGAGAAAAGAAATTATAAATTATAAAAAGGCCTTATCATATACCCCTTTCTACATACTACTCACCCCTTCCATGCGCTTTTCTCTAGGGTTAACTTTATCTTCCTTCCATAATTCGAAAATTTCCAATTCCATATGATATTGGGGGTTAATTTATTGTAAATGTTTGCTTATGATGACTGTAGATTTTGTATGTTTTCCTTCAAATGCAATGCATAGAGTCAATATGGTGCAATATTTTGTCTCTATTGTATAGAGGGTTTTAATTTTGAATTGGAAGTTATGAGATTGATTCTCGTGAGTCACATTCCTTCACCCATGGGTGAATTAGGATCCCATGCTTCACCTTGTGATTAGTTTCAAGGAAGAACTAAATATCAACCCTCATTATCTTGCAATATGTATACATGGCTTGCACCTTTACTTTGCTTTGATCGTCAAACATATCCAAATTCATACGAAAATGCAAGCCATAACGAGATTTTATAAACATCTTCATTGATTCTCTATAGAATCCCATTGACAATGTACCTTGTTAAAATTTGTATCCCATGTTGGCTGGCCACACTTATGTAAGATTTTTGTGCCACTAATGCTTTCCTTCCAGGTTGAGTGAGGCTACTAGGCTTTATAAGATGAAATTCTTCATACTGCTATTATTAAATTTTATACAATGTGAATGGATCAATGGGTCCCTAAATTGGCATGTTCAGTGTGGCTTTTTGTGTGTGGACAATTACTCATTAGTCATGCTATATGTAAGTCAACTATTTGTTATCATTTTCATAGGTAATATAAATTATTATACAGTTAATTTAACTAATAAAAACATGCTTTATTCAAATATAAAAACTTAACTCAAATGTCCTCTTGAAGCTTCTCCAATATAATATAATTTAAGGAGACATGTTGTCCTTACAAACTTATTCTTGTGCATATTATAATTTATCATACATCTCCCATAAGCCATGTCTTTTTCTTAATCAATAAAGGTGCAAGTATTTTAAAGTCATGGGTTTATGCGTACTTAATGGATGCATATAATGAGAGTTTGTTTCAACTTTTTTTAATATTACTATATGGATACTTGTATTGATTTGTTTCTTTTTTTTTTCTTTCTATTTTTTAATATAAGCAGCTCAAGAATGGGGAAAGGATTTTTATAGTTATGCAGTAAGTTCTTTAACAACAACAAAATGACTTATTGTTTTTGAAGAAATATTTACAGCATACCATGATACTACACTATAAGTTCATGATGATCTAGTTTGTGACAATATCTTAGTTTTACTTATATGAATAATGATTAAAACAAGGGATATAAAGTTTCTAACATTCTAGCTTCTATTAATTTTTTTTATCAATGTGCTTAACACCTCGAGAGAGGAGTTTCTATGTCTGCAAGAAGAAATTCATAGGAGGCACCCGAAGGAGCCACACCTCGTCGACTCTGATTACAGAGCCTAACCCGATGGAAACATTAAGTGATGCCCTTATATATATATATATAGTGACGACCCCAAGACCTTTTGCTTACAACTCACAACTCTCAACCACTTGAACTAACCCATCGGGTTATTCTAGCTTTTACTAAGTGGCTCTCATGTCTCATGTTATTTGCTTTTGCAAGGAACCAAAGAAAACCATATTTTTATTTTTCTAAATATGTTTATTTTTTATTATGTTATTGGGTATTTAAGGAATCAAAAGATGCCCATATTTTTTATTTGTCCAAAAGATGTCTTCGTTTTGAACTTTGTAATATAACTACATGTTTACAAAATTTTAAATAAATGTTTAAAATCCAAATCCATTTGAATCTAAAATGAATCATTTGATTGTTGGTCAGTGTTACCAAGAAACCCTATCAAAAAGAATGCTAAAGTAGATCGACGAGATAAATTTAACCGTGCAGAGATCATGAGTCGTTAATGAAACAAAAAATACATATAAAATTCAAAATCTGTGGCTAGGATCAAGTTTGAAACAGATCTTGTCATGTTGAAAGGATCCTGTCCATGCGCAACATATTGACTCTAAAACTGATCTTGACATGCCGGAAGGATTCTGTCCCTGCGTAAAAAATTACAAGCAAAAAATTATGCTCCAAAAACTTAATATATACAGTATGACTCCCTAAAATTCTTAACAAGAGGGAATTACGGAAATGTTAATTGAAGAGTTATTACATATGGAAGATCAATCCCATAAGACTATTAGTTTAATACGCATTCCCTCTAAGCCTTTTGCTGGCTTACTTGTATATGAAAAGGATTGGTTCAAACACTTTATACTGATAGGGATAGCCTAGGCCTCAATTAGTCTACAAAAGTCCACACAAACAAAGATTCTACCTTTTTTTTTTGGGAGCATAGTTGTTTTGTTCCTGGCTATCTAAGTGTGTGATGTTTTAAAGTTACTTTTATAAGATAGTTAAAGCAGCTCAATCTTAAGAAGTCATCATGTCAATTTGATCGACCGACCGAAGAATGTTGAGGACAAAAAGCAATAAACAAAGGTCATCATAGAGTCTATTCTTCTCTAGTGCACTAGTTCAAATAATGAGCATCGCCTGTGTGTTCATTCATTTAAAGGTTTTAACTCAATTTCCCTACAAGGATTCTACATCTATGACCATCATGATTCTCTTGTTGCATGCAGTTTTCTCTTGGCTTTCCCGACTGTGAAGTGTGTGGGCCTCCATTGTTTCTGTTGAAAGGTGGGTTTTCACTGTATGGTTGTCACAATATCTTTGATCTCTTTCTCAAATTTCCATTATGTCTGCATTACAAATAGTCGTAAATATTTATATGTTCCTTCTAAGATATGAACCAAATTTTAAAACCTCAAAGGGCATCATATTTTCTTGTGGTCTGTCTCTGTTTCATACTGATGAAATTTTGTTGGTTCTGCAAAGTTGTGTCTTTTTTTTCCTTTTTTGTTTTTTTGCAGTGTAAATCTGTTGTCACATGTGTGTTGCAGGGTATTGCAAGTTATGAGTGTTGATTGTACAGCATCAGAAGATATTCTCCGGACTTGTGAGTAATATCAATTCGGACTTGTGAGTCATATGAAGTCCTATGTAAACTCACCTCTTTGAGGTGGTGATGTTGTATTGTAAAGCTTGTGAGTAATAGCAAGTTGAGTCTCGTGAGTAATATCAAGACTAGACTTGTAAGTAATATCAAATCTGTGAAACTTGTGTGTAATATCAAGTTTGTCTTCTAAGTAATATCAAGAAAGTAGACTTGTGAGTAATATCAAGTTCTAAGAATATCCTCATTGTTTTGAGGTGACATCCTTTACTTGGTAAATTGGTTATATTATGTGATGTATTACTAGTCATGGTCACCGAGTGCTATAAGTCTCCTTTAGGGACTAGCTACCCTTAAAGTGATATAATTTAGAATATGACTATATGGAATGAAGTAATATGTATGATCATCACTATCGAATAATTCTTCCGAGTATGATATGGTAAGATGGATAAATAATGTATACGCATATGGACCATGCAGTATTTAGTTATGATATTGAGATCAAGCATAGAGAAAGAGAGAGACTTTGAATTTCCTATGTATGCCTCAAGTTAACTCTAATTATGAAGTCCTCATTTAATCTTAAGTTGTAAATAAAGAATGTGTTAGTTAAAGCACAAATGTCTCCTTAATTCATGCAAAGTGTTTGTGCATGGGTGACATTGATTGTGAAGTACCAAATACTTTCAGTTAGTCTCCCAACATTCAGTTGAAGATTAAGTTCAGTTCAATTAGTGCACATTCAATTCATTCAGTTCACATTCAGCTCAAGAAGATCACATTTAGTTCAAGTCAGTTAGCATCCAGTTAAAGCTAATTAAAGGAGGGAACATATCTTGTGCATACAAGGGTAACCGAAGTGTTAGGTTGACACTAGAGCTTAGTGGGGCGCTAATGACTGCATGAGAGGATTTATAGTGCATGCTACTCTCAGTGAATGCGCCATGTATGATATCGGTGTGTTTAATGAGCCTCCAATTCGCCCCCTTCTTTATACTAGGTTGTTTTGGCTTGTCATTAATATGTGAGGCACATGGCAATTTTAATACAGTTTGCATTTAGTTGTTTTTGCAGGGTTGCTTTGGATCTCTCTTCTCTACTGTTGTGTTGACATATATTATTGGGAAATATGTTGATTTGTTGTAAATATTCTCTGCAAATCTATCTATCATACTCAAATAATTGTTGGTGTTTTCATCCTCCTTGTTGGAGGGTTTTCCTGGGGTATATCTTGTCTCTTATGGTGATTCTTTTATGTGGATTATTTATTCTTGAAGATTCATATATTGCTGATATAAAGAATTATATGGGGGTAATTAAAGATTCATATATGGATGATATAAATTTTATTATGTAGCTGATATAAAAAAAAAAAGTATGTGGTTGATTTAAAGTTTCATAAAGTGATGAATGCCATGTCCCCATTCCAATAGGTCTACTAATTGACAATGTTCACCCACCTACTAGTTCCCTAGGTTGGGGGAAGAGGCATTAAATATTGCAATAAGGGAGCTGTGGGACCCAAGAGAACCTTATTTTATCATTTTCACATTAATTTGGGTCATAAAAATAATAAATATGGATAAAATAAAGTGGCATTGCTTCATAAGGACATTTGGAGGTCCATGGGGGCCTTGGGTAGCTAGATGCTTCCTTAAACATGTCATGACTTAACCCCAAATTAGAAATTATGAGTGATGGAATGTTCTTGGAAGGTGAAGAGTCATCAAATGACATATCATGAGCCCAATTATTTGAATGGGTGAGGAGGAGTAACTCCCCATAGAAGAGGAAGAATCTAGGAAGAAACTAGGTGCCATGTGGAGCTAGATTCCCTGCACTTTATGACAACAATAATCAAAGATTATATGACAAGTCAGACCTGATTGCAGACCTGTGACAACCTGAAATGTCATGGATAAAAATAGCCTCTAAGGGGGCGCACTTGGGACTAGGTGGCAGCCATTCAAATTTGGTGAAAGATGAAGGGTTGAGGAGAAGACCAAGTGGCATGGAGGTTACTAAACATCAAGTATGAGGTGGAGGAAGCCTATGGGAATGAATTATACCTTGGAGGACCTTAGGAGGGTTATAAAAATATGTCATGAGGAAAGGAAATAGATTTTTACCATTTGTGAATTTTCTTTTGGCATTTGAAGAGCATTAGCTTGTCCTTTGCACGATCAGTGTGCACTTACCCTACTAGTGAGCTAATTTCGAGAGAGTGAGATTTTCGTCCAAGTTGGACATGGGAGAGGCCATTCAGACCTATAATTTAGATCTTCATGGATTTTTTTGTTTCATATAGGATTCCTATGTTGTTCATGACCCGTCTCTCCTCCTATTCTCTCAATTTCCACTTCCATATTTCCATGTTTTTCTATGAAGTCGCACTTGTGTGAATGGTGTTTGTGCCCCATTGAGTTCAATTGATGCCAAAGAATGGGTTAATGATTCATGGATATTTAATATGCCTCTCATATCCTCTGTAAGTCGAAATCAGAATAAATACATAAGCAAATGTCCACATTTCCAAGCTTTCTTGTGACTAGTTTCCATGTGATGATTTTCCCTTTCAATGGAGATTGTATATCTGATGTGTATTGCAAATTGGGTCAATGGTATATGTTTTTAGTCAGATATTGAAAATATTTCAATGGTATATATTCATATTTCTCTGTTATGAACCATTATATGCACCATTTCAGAGTCGAATTTGAGCTTTTATGTGTCATTTCCCTTAAGCAAATATCATTGAAATTATGCATTCGAATATGAATATTTAATCCTCTGTTGTAGAACTATTAAAATGACAGTATATGAAGTCTAATTACAGCACTGATACATTTTTCTGAAAGTTGGTCGGGTTTCATAGGAGTTGGAGAGCCATTTCTGCCCAAACCCTAGGGGGAATTACACCATAAATTGCTAGTAATGTTTCCCTTTTTTCCATCATGCCAAAATCGAGTTGTAGATGTCTATGACCTGTAATAAAAATTTTATAGAGTCAATTTAATATTCCTAATACTCCCAACATCATTCCCTATAGAATTCGAGACCCTCTTGAGCCATTGGAATCCCCTTGAGTCAAAAGTAGTCAAGACAATTTTTCCAAAATTATTCCTTTGCTTATAATTTTTGAATTGAGACATTACAAGTGGTATCAGATCATGATATTAGCACCTGATAGAGATCTTTATTCATGTTTTTTTATTCTTTCCTCCCTCCCTTAGAAACTGAGACTTGAGACCTTAACAGTGAAAAGGAAGGAAGTGGAGAGGTTAGTTCTTTTTACAAGAAGATTAAGGCAAAAATAAAACTAGGAGATATGGATGACAAAGAAAACAATGAGGACCTTAACACATTCATTAAATCATCTCTTGAATGCATGACCAAACACTTTATGCAAGGATTTGAATTTTTTTTCTAGCCAACTTGGGAGCAAGTCAACACCTGGGAATAGTAGTAGTACACCCCATGATAAGGGGAAGGCCAATGGAGAAACCATTTTTCGAAGACTGGACCTCATGAATTCAAAAATAATAATGGACCTGCAATACATAATTTTTTAGAGTACAAATAAGGCCCTTACAGTGTACACCACCTATGATGTTGGAGAAGCAACAAATTATTGGAAGCAATTAAGTGATGAATGTAGGAAAGTCCTACCTTTTGATCAGTTCATTAGAGCTTCTCTTCAGTTCAATCAAGGAGGAAATGGGAATAGGGAATTCCATATTCACCATGAATTAAAATACACCAGGGTAAAAGTAACCATTCCTTCATTTTACGATTCCTCACAAATGTTTGCTAGTGCTTGGTTGCAAAAATTAAGTGTATATTTACAATTAAATCATATGGTTGAAGAAGATGCATTAAAAATGGCCATTCTGCATCTTGAAGGGGAAGATAGTGATTGGTGGTTCCATGGTCTTATAACCTTGGGACATGATCATATTTTATCTTATGATGGTTTCTCCAATGCATTGATGGATGGATTTGATAGGAAAGACCATGAACTTCCTTTCAAAGAACTAGTGCAATTGAAGCAAGTAGGAACTCCTGAAGCATATATGTTAGAATTTGAAAATATTTCAATAATGGTTTCTGATGTATATATGGCTAGGTTGGTTTAATTTTTTACTCAAGTATTGATAGAACCTTTGAGAGGGCTAGTGATATCCCACAACCCAGCCACATTGAAGGATGTAATGAATTTGACAAGGGATTTGCATAATGTGTTGCCAAGAACCAAATACCCTCCTAAGCCAAATTTCCCTTCCAAGTTCATGAAAGGTAAGAAACCATGGAAAAAAGGAATCCTCTACCAAAGAAAATAAAGTAGGACTAAGAAAAGAAGAGCTCATAAGAAAGAAGATATGTTTTACATGCCAACAACCTTGGGTCCCAAGACACAGATGTGCCAAGGGGAAGGCACACTACATTGAAGCTTTTTCTGAAGATGATGAAGAGGAGGAGGAGGAGGAGGAAGAGGAACTACTTGAAGCCCAAGGAGAAGAATATCAAACAACAGAATAATAACAACCCATTCATGATATAGGAAACATTCCAGCGCTTTTGGGTGTACCTGGATTCCACACATTAAGGATCAAGGGCGGCATAGAAGGCCAAAAGGTCACGGTTCTAGTGGATGGTGGAGACACTCACAAATTCATAGATACAGACTTGGTGGAGAGGAGAAAGTTACAAGCTGAAACTTTTGATGGCTTGACAGTAATCATTCCAGGTAACAATTCTATGGACTACACTAAATGGATTCCAAAGATTCAATTTACTCTAGAAAATCATACTATCACTGAAAATTTTTATGGAGTGAATGTGGTTGATACAAATGTGGTTTTGGGAGTACAATGGTTATATTCTTTAGGGGAGAATACAGTGAATTATCCCCTGAAATAAGGTTCAAAAATTCAGAAGGGAAATCCATCTTGTTGAGATAAATGCACACTTACCCAAATCAAGTGGTGTCCTCTCACAGCATGAGGACTATCTTGATGCATGGATATATAGAATGGGTTGTTGAATGTTTAATTACATCTCCTAAACCTCACTTGAACATTTCCAAGCATACTAGAGAGATAGAGCAACTATTGAGTAAGTATGAGAAGGTTTTGGAGACCTTCCCCTAAGAAGACCACCAGATAGAGGTGTTGAGAATATCATTGAGTTAGAGCTAAGAACACAACCTATCAAAATGCATCCCTATAGGAATCCTAAAAGGATTTGAGATGAGATTGAAGAGGCCATTAAAGAACTCTTAGAGTTGGGTCTCATAAGGCCTAGTTCTATCCCATTTGCTTCTACCGTTGTTATGGTAAAAAATAAAAATGGAACCTTGAGAATGTGCATTGGTTTAGAGCATTAAACAAGAAGACAATAAAGAATAGACACCCCATCCCAAGGATTGATGAGCTTGTGGATGAGCTCCATGGAGAAAAGTTATTCTCAAATATTAACCCTAGATCTGGTTATCATCAAATTCGATTAAGAGAAGAAGACATACCAAGTGACTGCTTTTAGATGCCACTATGGTCACTTTGAATTTGTTTCCATGCCCTTTAGCATGAAAAATGAACCAAACACATTCCAATCATGCATGAACATCATCTCCACAAGAAACTTCAATAGTTTGTACTTGTTTTCTTTGATGACATTCTTATTTACAGTAAAACTTGGGAGAAACACTTGCATTAATCTTTGTTTTCTAAGCTGTCAAAATGTGAGTTAGGTTTGACAGATATCTAGTATCTTGGACACCTCATTGGTCAAAATGGTGTGAAGTTGGATATGGAGAAAATAAGATCCATTTTAGAGTGGCCTCATCCCAAAAGTATCATTGAATTAAGAGGATTCATTGGAATTTGCACCTACTATAAAATGTTTATGAAGGGGTTCTCCCAACTCACTTCACCTCTCACTGATTTGACAAATAAATATGCTTTCCAATGGCATGAAGGGGATGAAAAATATTTCCAAAGAATGAAGGAGGTAATAATCAATTGTCCTATTCTATCCTTTCCTAATTTTTCTAAACCATTTGTCTTGGAATGTGATGCATCAGGAGAAGGCATTAGAGCAGCCCTAAAACAAGGACAACACCAAATAGATTTTGAGAGTAGGAAGTTACAGCCAGATGAGAGGCTTTACTCCATATATGATAAATAAATTCTGGCCATAATGCATGCTTTAATCAATTTTAGACAATACTTGGTGGGAAACAAATTTGTATTCAAAACTTACCATAACAGCTTAAGGTACTTCCTCACTCAAAAGGATTTAAATGAAAGGAAGAAAAAGTGGGTGAGTAAGATTCAAGAATTTGACTTTGATATTGAATATGGGAAGGGGGAAAATAATGTGGTAGCTGATGCCTTATCAAGAATACCTTCTATTTATCTAATGGATGTAGCAGAAAATTGGAAAGCCGCATTAGAAGTAGAGTATGCCAAAGATAAATTTTCTTGTGAAATTTTTTATGGGACTAACCATGATGATAGGTATAAGGTGTTGGAAGGAATAATATACTACAAAGGTATAATCTATTTGGTCCCTAATTCGAGTTTGAAGGAGGAAATTTTAAAAAAAAAATCATGATTCTCCTCTAGCAGGTCACCCCAATTTCTTCAAAACATACCGAATGATGAGGGAAATATTTGCATGGAAAGGGTTGAAGGCTGGTGTTCTAAAGTATGTTAATAAATTCCCAATATTTCATCAAAATAAAGTGGAGAAGACTCATCCAACTGTGCTTTTACATCCCTTTCCAATTCCAGCACAAAAATGGGAGAGCATTTCCATGGACTTCATCACTGGTTTTCCCAAAGTATTTGGTAAGGATGGAATATTTGTGGTGGAGGATAGAGTCACTAAGTTTGCTCATTTCTTTGTTTTTACTACCACTTTAACTGTTTCACGAGTGGCTGAACTATATTTTAAAGAATTTTTCATTTGCATGGGCTTCCTAAGAGCATTGTCAATGACAGAGATAACAGATTTTGTTAATGCATTTTGGCATGAACTCTTCAAAATGGTGGGGAAAAAATTGACACCTAGCACAAGATATCATTCCCAGACTGATGGTCAAACAAAGAGGGTGAATAAATTGTTGGAAGGATACTTGAGGAACTATGTTAGTGGGAAGAAAAACCATGGATAAAATGGTTGCATGTGGGTGAGTTTTGTTACAATACTACTTTCCATATGTCCATTGGCATGTATCATTTTAAGTCACTTTATGGTTATGATGCATCCACTTTTATTGACTACATTTTTGGTGATATTAGAGCACCAAATGCTAAGGATTGGATTGAAGAAAGTTAAGAAATTTTGAAGGTTTTGAGAGATAACTTGTAGGTTGCTCAAAATCAGCAGAAACAATATGCAGACCAACATAGAATGGAGAGACAATTCCAAGTGAATGACTTGGTGTATTTGTTGTTTCATCCCTACAAACAAACCACCATAAAAGGTAAAGGTTCAGAAAATCTCAAACCAATATTTTACGGTCCTACAAAGTGATTCAAAAAGTTCGAGAAGTGGACTATCAATTGGAGCTTCCCATGGGAAGCAAAATTCATAATGTATTTCATGTTTCTTGTCTAAAAAAGGTTATAGGGCAGCACATTTCAGTTTCATATACTTTACCACCTTTGGATGATGAAGGACAACTTGTTCTCATTCCAAACAAAATCTTGAGAAGAAGGGAGAGAAGGCTACAAAGCAGAACAATATAAGAATATTTGGTACAATGGAAGGATTTTCCTAGTGAGGAGGCCACTTGGGAAGATGAACAAATTTTGCAGCATCCAAAATTGGCATTGCTTTATGGCAAGCGATATTGGGTGGGGAGGATTGTCATGTCCCCATTCCAATAGGTCTACTAATTTACAATGTTCACCCACCTACTAGTTCCCTAGGTTGGGGGAGGAGGCATTAAATATTGCAACAAGGGAGATATGGGACCCAAGAGAACCTTACTTTATCATTTTCACATTTATTTGGGTCATACAAATAATAAATATGGAGAAAATAAAGTGGCATTGCTTCATAAAGACATTTGGAGGTCCATGGGGGCCTTGGGTGCCTAGATGCTTCCTTACACATGTCACGACTTAACCCCAAATTCAAAATTATGAGTGATGGAATGTTCTTGGAAGGTGAAGAGTCATCAAATGAAATATCATGAGACCAATTATTCAAATGGGTGAGGAAGGGTAACTCCCCATAGAAGAGGAAGAGTCTAGGAAGAAACTGGGTTCCATGTGGAGCTAGATTCCTTGCGCTTTATGACAACAATGATGGAAGATTTTATGACAAGTCACACCTGATTGCAGATGTATGAAAACCTGACATGTCAAGGCTAAAAATAGCCTCCAATAGAGAGCACTTGGGACTAGGTGTCATCTATTCTAATTTGGTTGAAGATTAACGTTTGAGGAGAAGACCAAGTGGAATGGAGGTTACTAAACATCAAAGATGAGATGGAGGAATCCTATTGGGAATGAATTCAAACTTTTAGGACCTTATAAGGGTTATAAAAATATCTCAAGAGGAATGGAACTGCTTTTGATCATTTGTGAATTTTTCGTTGGCATTTGGAGAGCATTAGCTTGTCCTTCGCACGGTAAGTGCACACTTACCCTACCAGTGAGAGAATTTAGAGAGAGCGATATTCTCATCCAAGTTGGCCATAGGAGAGGCCATTCGGACCTCTCATTTGGAGCTTCATAGAGTGTTTGTTTCATATAGTATTTTGTTGTTATTCGTGACCCATCTCTCCTCCCATTCTCTCAATTCCCACTTCCATGTTTCCATGTTTTTCTATGAAGGCGCACTTGTGTGAATGGTGGTTGTGCCCCATTGAGTTTAGTTGATGCCCAAGCATGGGTGAATGATTAATGGCTCTATAATATGTCTTTCACATCCTATGTAAGTCGAAATCAGAATAAATACATATGCAAATGTCCATGTTTCCAAGCTTTATTATGACTAGTTTCCATGTGATGATTTTCCCTTTCAATGGAGATTGTATATCTAATGTGTATTGTGACTTGGGTCAATGCTATATGTTTTTAGTGATATATTGGAATGCTTTCAATGTTATATATTAATATTTCTATGTTCCGAACCATTATATGCACCATTTATGAGTCGAAGTTGAGCTTTTATGTGTCATTTCCCTTAAGCAAATATCACTGAAATTATGCATTCAAATATGAAGCTTTAATCATCTATTACGGAAATATTAACCACATCAAATGATAGTAAATGAAGTCTAATTACATTACCCATACTATATTCTGAAATTTTGGAGGGTTTCATAGGAGTTGGAGGTCCATTTCTGCCCACACCCTAGGGAGAATAGCATCATAAATTGCTATTAATTTTCCCCTTTTTTCCATCATGCCCAAATCAAGTTGCAAATGTCTATGACCTGTTATAAAACTATCAAATATTCAAATTAAGAGTCCTAATACTCCCCACATCACTCCCTACCAAATTTGAGACCCTCTTGAGCAATTCGAATTCCCCTGAGTCAAAAGTAGTCAAGACAATTTTTCCAAAATTATGCCTTTGTTGGGAATTTTTGAAATGGGACATTACAATGAAATTGTTTCATAAAAGTTTTCAAGTTCAAGTAGCCCCTATTTTTCTAAAAATTTCACATGGTACCAGAGCATGGGGAGTGAAAGAGCTTATTTTTGTGCAGTAAGCTAAGCCTCCATATATTTTCAAGACTTGAGAAAAATATTGGAGCCATGACATCAATCCCCATTCGATTAGAAGACCGCCATGTAGGCACTTCCAACTTCAACACATGGAAGGAAAGAGTGTTGAGCATGATTTTGATTCTTTTGTAACTTCGGTGGTAGAGGAGCCTACTGCTAATGCAGCAAGATTAAATTAAAAGAAGAATCAATCAAAGGAAAAGAGTATCATATATGACTTTATGAAGGACAATGTCATGTCGGTGATCACACCATTGAAGACGACAAAAGAGTCTTTTGACACACTCATGAATATTTATCAGAAGAAGGCCCCTACACAAAAGAGGGCTTTGAAGAACAAGTTGTACAACCTAAATATGGATAAATATGAGATCGTATCATCCTTCTTTTCAAATATTTCACAAGTGAGAGATCAACTAGCAAGCATCAATGTGGTCACGGATGAGGATGACCTTATCCAAACCACCATCGATGAGATCCCTTCCTCATGGGATACTTTCTTACCAGCAGTAAATGGAAGATAAGGGAAGCCCAACTTCAAGAGATTATGGCATGATTTCATCCATGAAGAGGGGCAGATCCTAATAAAATCATGTTGCACTAAAGAAGAGAATCTTTCCTAACATAAAGAATGAATAAAGGGAGGAATCCATTCACTCCCAAGAAAGTCTTCCATGCAAAGAAGAAATATTTCACCAAGAAATTTGATAAATCAAAATCTAAATAATTTTATTGTGGGAAGAAAGGCCACTTTGAAAGAGAGTGCAATAAAAAGAAAAAGACACTACAACAAAATACCCTTTTGGGGATG
>LPNX010112247.1:489304-494593 GCA_001517045.1 Pseudotsuga menziesii | reverse complement strand
ATTAGACTTTTGGGGGCAGTTGTTTTAAACCCCTCCCCCCCACCAAAGGCATGAGAATTAGACTTTTGGTGGCAGTTGTTATAAAACTTTCCCCACAAGTCATGATAATTAGACTTTTGGGGGCAGTTATTATAAAAATGCCCCCACAAGTCATGAGAATTAGACTTAAAAGTTCAACTCTCATGACTTTTGGAGGGTTTTTTTAAAAGACTCCCCCTAAAGACATTTTCAAGGTGGTTTTACCCTGCAGTGGTTTTTCTAACCCACCCCCCCCCCTAAAATTATTTTTAGGCAATTGGGGGTGGTTCTTAAACTCCCCCCCTCCAAGAAAAAAAGTATTGAGAATTGAACTTTTAGGGGCAGTTCTTAAAAAACCCCTCCAAAATTCATGAGAATTGAACTTTTAGGGGTGGTTTTTAAACCCCCCCCCCCAAAAGTCCAATTCTCAAGACTCCCTTTGGGCTTTTGGGTGGGGGCGGGGTTGGAAAGACCCACCCTAAAGGTTATTTTTTAGGCAGTTTTTAACCCCCCACCACAAGTAATGATAAATGAACTATTGGTGGTGGTTCTTTTAAATTCGCCCTCAAAAGTGATAATAATTTGACTTTTGGGGGAGGTTGTTGAAAGTCGCCCCCAAATGGCATGATAATTGGGATTTTGGGAGCGGTTGTTTTAAAGTAGCTCCCGAAAGTTATTGGAATCACAACAGGATTTGAACCCAAATTTCGATGTCAGAATCCGACGTCATCCGACATTTTGCACTGATGTGTCGGACAACAATCAATCAACAGAATGATGATAAAAAAATATTTATAGCGTCGTCAAATCTCCGACACTTTGGTGTCGGATTTCTAACCCTTGTAGTGTCGGTTATCCGACACTTCCTTGTTAGGTCTTCGACATCTGTGAACCCAAAAATGTTGGTTATCCGACCCCTAAGCGTCGGATATCCGACGGGAAGTATAGATTTTTTTATAAAAAAAAATTAATGTTTACATCATTTTAAATTTTATGGTCCCATACTTTCAACGATAACTATGTTCAAGGTGTCGAATATCCGATGCATGTCCATTATAAATATAAATTGTTTTAAACATTTCGACATGTTTGTTGTAGAAATGACGAACGATTGCGAAAATTATTTGTTCATCGATGGACGTTTTCAAGAATTATTTGTTCCTCGACGGGTGGTTGTGGGAGTTTTTTTTTTCATCGATAGACAGTTTGCCGGGAATTTTTTATTCTTCGAATTCTCTCCATTTGATAAAACCTTGATGCGTTGTTGATGCATGGAACTTGATTTTTTAAGACAACCAGTTATATTCATTAACAAAGTTTATGACAAAATTTCAAATAGATTAAATATTCTGGATCCAAACAAAGACAACCGACAATTGCTTGCTAGACTATGGGATGCAGCGAAACGAAGGGGTGATGGAAAATGTTATTGTCTGTATACTCAATGCAGGGGATTTAAGAGGAGAATAATATTGATCTCAACAGCCACAAAACATTGCAAGGAACATGGACACGCTGAGAGGGGAAATGAATATCGTCCATTTGTAGGTTTAGCATTATAAACATTATTATATTCGTTTTTTTTGGTAATTGTATGTATTATTTTGTTTTCATATATTAATGTATATCTATTGATGTTTCCATGTATTTATATTAAAGGAAAGACACCCTATAGCATGTCATCCAGAGGAAGTGCTTTCAGAACAAGTTCAAGATCAAGATCATGGAGCATGTATGTTTAATGGAGAACAAGTGAATGATCAAATTGAACAAGATGATCATGCCGATGATGTAATTGAAGATGATGGTACAAATACATTGATCCATGATTCATTTAACGTTAGAATGGATGACGATGATGTTGATAACGAAAATGATGATGACTTTGATGATGTTCACGATATACCTCTTCTCGATAAAGCATATGAACCCCTTTATGAAGGCTCCAAAACAAATCTTCTCTCTACTATATTGTTGATAATGAACTTGAAGGTTATGAATGGTCTTTCAAACATTGCAATCACACGTATGCTAAGGTATCTAAAATAATCCATCACATATATAGGATCGTGATAAATTTTATTTGTATTACTCTAATAATTGTATTGTTAACTCATTATTGATCATTGTATGGATGAATCGTGTTTCGTTAATATTATTTAATTATTACATTAACATTTTTTATTTTTTTTGTAGCTTGATAGCTGATTTTTTGTTACCACCATCAAATATTTTACCTTGCACATATCGAGATTTATCTTCCATCATGAAAGAGATTGGAATGCATTATTAAGCAATTCATGCATGCCCCGATGACCATGTTATATATTATAATCAACATAAATTTGCAACAGAATGTCCAGAATGTCATGTAAGTAGATATCATACAGATAAAGTAACAAAAAAGGTGCCTCAGAAGGTTCTTCGTTATATTCCCATCATTCCACGTTTGCAACGACTGTTCAGGTGCAAAAACATAGCGCAATTTTTGGATTACCATGCCAGGAACAGAAGTCAAGATGATGTTATCCAAATGCCTGCAAATGGTACTGCTTTTAGAGATATTGAGGAAAAGTGGCCTCACTTTAAAGAAGAACCACGTAATCTTAGGATTTATTTAGCAGCAGATGGTGTTAATCCATTTGCACAAATGAAATCCATTTACACGGTGTGGCCTATTTTTGTTATCAACAATAACATTCCTCCATGGTTTTCAATAAAGAGGGAGCACATAATGTTGTCGATGATTATTCTAGGTTTTATTGACGAAAATTGTTTTATTTATAATGTAGTTGTGGCATCTCATTTGTCGTAATATGTATCTTAATTTCATATATATATCTATTATTTTACTCTTCTGCATGGTTTATATATCTTAATGGTTCTCATAATGATATATTTTATATGTACTTCAAATTATGAATCATGTAAGTTCCAAGTCAAAGATATGAATGTATACATCGAACCTCTTATAGATGAGCTACTGAAGTTATGGAATCGCATAACTATGCATGATGTATCTAGACCAATACGACAAATGAAATTTCAATTCCATGCAATGGTTGTATGGACAATACACGATGCCCGTGCGTTAACTTCATTTTGTGGTTTGTAATTTTAAGTTCCACTTTAATTGCATTTAATGATATGCAGTAGTTAGAATATTTTATATATGAATATATTTGACATAGATATTCCATATGTAAATATTGTAGGTCTTCAGACAAAGGGTAAATTTGCATGTCCAGTTTGTGGTCCTAAGATAAAATCTCATTGTTCAAAAAGCTTAAGAAAGGTGTTTGCCGAGTATAGGCATTTTCTCTCTAAGAATCACAGGTATAGAACAACTAAAAGAAATCTTTTCAATGGGAAGCAGGAGACTACATTAAAACCACGGAGAATGACACCTCACCTTTGGAAGATGCAATACAATAGAAATCGTCATCATGGTACGTATGGATCATCGTATATGAATTTTTATGTATTTTAATTTTTATTGTGAGTTGTTTGTTTTAGTGTCCATATTTGATTTATGATGTAATTTATTAATTATAAACTAATATTCATGATGTCCATCGTGATAATGAAGGAATTAATGGTCTTCCAAGAGGAATGAAAAGTTATCCTATTCAATTCAGCAGGTTGCCCTACTATGAGCACCTACAAATTGCTCATTTGTTTGATACAATGCATATTGGAAAGAATGTTACTGAAACCTTATGGAAACTACTAGAGCTAAGGAGGGAGAAAGATAAAGTTGTGAAAGTGTGCAAATACATTCAAGAAAGCAACCATGCAATGAAATACATCATCCAATTTCATACCAACGGAGAACAAGTTAATATAAACTCAATTCCATGGATTTTTACGGAGCAACAAAGCAATGTTGTCAAAGAAGTAATGCGAAAAATTAAATTTCCCACCGGTTTTTGTGAAAACTTGAAGAATATCATAACTAAAAAAGGTGATTTTGCAGGGGTCAAAACACATGATTGGCATGTCTTCATCAAGGTAATTATTATTGTTATGTCCATATAATTTTTTCTTGTTTGTATACTCTTTTTTTAATAAATGGCATGGTTTGTATATTGATACAGTATGTTCTACCTCTCTCTCTCTCGGACAACTTCGACAACAATGTCAAACAAGTTATATATAATATTGGTAAATACATGAGGTAACTAGCGACTACTTGCATGTGCTTAGTGTTTCTTTAATTCTCCATATAATAATTTATATTTGTTTTTTTGTGCACTATTTCAGCATATATTGTAATTTAATGTTTATTTTTGTTAAATATCGTTATTGGTTTACATCACTTGTAGATGGTTGACATCTAAAGAAATCCATAAAGAAGATATAAAGTATTGGAGGAGAGAAATTCCTCGTCTCATGTGTGAAATGCAAAAGCATCTACCATCGGCATTTTTCAATGCACAGGAACACTACCTCATACACCAAGTTGAGGAGATTGACTTGTGTGGACCTATGCACTCAAGGTCCATGTGGATGGTTGAGAGGCACTTGAAATTTATGAAGGGTTTGGTGAGACAACTAGCACATCCGGAGGGTTCTATGATGGAAGGATATATGGTATACCAAAACATGTTGTATGTTAGTGAATATCTTCCTATTTTAGCATCAAAGCTCAATTTACGTCGCATTTGTGATCCAGACTCCAATAACAAATTTGAAGGGGAGCAACTGAAGGGGAAAGGTAGATTGAGGAAACTGAAAGGTAATTACTAGCTAGTGGATTTTTATTATATCCTTCATATTCTAATTGTATTTTCTAATTGTATTTTATACATCACAAAAAATCTTGACTTGATGAAGGTATGGATTGAACGATGCGCACAATCGGGTCATGGAATATCATGGGAAGGTGTGGCTTCATTGGTAAAAGCAGCACAATGCAATGGAGATAACAATCTAACAGAAATGGAAATCGATTTGGCATATGGTGTAAAAGATAAAATGGCAAGTATATAATTGATCAAATATCCCTCTAAATATTTTATTTTTCAAATTACTTATTGACGTACATGTTCTTTTTTTCCATGTATTGTTGCATAAGGACTGATTGGTTGTGTAAACGTTTCATGTATTGCTTATTGCAGGTAAAACACCATAAGGCTATGGTCTGCAATGGAGGTAGATATCGGATCAAAAAAGTGGATGAAACAAAGAAAACATCAGATTCTAGGGTTTTGGTTGTCTTTGAGGTTACCAAGGTTTCATCTAGAACTGACAGACATCCAGAAGTCTCAG
>LPNX010112247.1:481804-484304 GCA_001517045.1 Pseudotsuga menziesii | reverse complement strand
GCCCCTGACTACAACTAGTAAAACCCCTCTTAAGGTAAGGAAGGTCAGACTATCTTATGGGAATAATAAAGGAATAAAGACTTCCACAATGAGGAGGTCTTACTTCACAAGGAGGTATTAATTCACCAGACCAGTTCATCCTCATATTGAACCGGTAAGGTCAGATACTACAAGGAATAGAAGCCCTTAATATTTTAGAAGAAAAGAGAAATAAGGGGTAGGGGTTGACTTTCATGTTTCCAGCTCAGGTAAGTCATAAGGCAGGAAAGGAAAGTAATAAGGGGGTGCCAATCACCCACCCCACCACAGGGTACCCGTTCTGGCGGTGCCAATAAAGAGCAGGTCTTAAGGTAGAGAGCAGCACCATATCTAGGGAACAACCTTGGATCAATAAAAAATATACCATAGGGAACAGATCCTCTCAAAGCCAGGACCTTGAAAAACACACTAGTTTGGGGACAAAAGTTTGGGAACAAAGAAGTTGAAATAAGTAGCGACTTTTAAAAAACCAAGGCAAAGCAAACAATTTCATGGTTGGGGTAGTTATACACCTTAACAAGTTGGAGAATATAGCAGAGACAACCATTACGGGAAGGGTCTAAGGTCGACAATTCAATGCCAAAACCCTCAAGGATTGGGGTTAGGAAAATTGGGGTGACAAAATAGGATGTGTGCCCAAAGTCCTGGCTCTCTCCAAAGGTTGTTCATCTTGCATCTTAAGAAAGCCGAAGATGCACAATGGGATCTCAAACAAAATTGGTGTATAGGCTCGGCACTAATGGGTTTGAAAATGTGGAGAACTCTGTTTGACAAGAAAAGAGAGAAGTTAGACATCACCCTAATTTGGGTGTGACTTTAAGGTTTTCCCTTTGACTATTGGTCTTTATATGTTTTCAGGGGCATTAGAAATATTGTGGGGGAGTTTGTTGCGACGGATATGTCATTTAAAAAAGTCGGACAATATGAAATTTTATTGCAATTTGGTTAGACTATACAACCATAACGGTCTAAAGGAGGATATTGAAATTGAGCACAAAAATATTTCTATCATTCAGACATCGGACTATGAGGGGTTTCCATTTAGGTGTTGGAGGTGTCATAAATACAACAATTTATGAGGTTCATAACTTTAGACCTAGGTCTTCACACGGGGATGTTAAACATATAGTAGAAGGATTGGGACAAAATCCTTAAACCTTGGGAACTGGAAGCAGAAGGGGTGAATATCAAACCTCCCAAAGGCACAGGAGAAATTCAAATATGATATGGCAGCTGGGAGACAATCCACCTTTGTTGGGGCGCTTAGATTAGTGAGAACCCTAGCCATGTTTTGTTATAAGCAAGAACCTAACCCCTAGATCATTGAAGATCATTATAAAATATTAAATTTTTTTCTACATACCTGTTAATATCATCGTCAAACAAAACTGTCCATGAGGATAGAGTTCAAGAACTATGTCCACATGAACTATATCTCACAAAAGATAACAAGTGTTCAGCCAAGCAATGGTGACGACTCGCGGTATTATGCCTCACTAGTTTGCGATGTTGCAACCCCATGAAACATAATACCATGGGTCGTCCCCATTATTAGCCAACACTTATTAGCTATTTTAGAGTTGGTGAATTGAAAGTGGCTAAGGCAACGCAAAAAAGAAAGGTAATAAGTTTGACTAAATAAACTATTTTGATAATTGTACCTACATATTCCGCTATTTTGATAATTTTACCTAATAAAATATTTTGATAACAGTGACGATTCTTGGTATTTTGTTTCACAAGTTTGCCATGTTGCAACCTAATGAAACATAATACCAAGAGTCGTCACCATTATTAGCCAACATTTATTAGCTATTTTAGAGTTAGTGAATTGAAAGTGGCTAAGTCAACGCAAAAAAGAAAGGTAATAAGTTTGACTAAATAAACTATTTCGATAATTGTACCTACATCTTCTTTGATGGGGCTTCAGCCAATCAAATTGGAGGTATAGGTGTTCATCTTTTGATCACCCGGGACCACTATTTTTGCTTCAAATTGGGTGTTGGTCTGAGTACAAACACCAGATTTGAACTAATTGCTTTATGGACTCTCCTTTATTGTGATAAATCCATGGTCCTTCCCACTCTTCACATTCATGGTGACTCCACAGCCATCATTAATTGGTTCAATAGAAGATCATCAATAACTTTACTTGCACTTGATGGCTGGTGTCAACGTATCCGTGATATGGAACCTTACTTCATCCAGCTAAAAGCAGTTCACGTATTCAGAGAACACATTACTAAGGCTGATAGCTTATCCAAAGAAGCATTAACCTTGGCCTTAGGCCATTTTCATTTTACTAAATTCACTGATGGTGAATGCACTGATCAAGGCACTTTCCATCTTTTCTAGCCCTTAGCACTTGAGTCTTTTATGTGTTGTTGCTATTGACATCCTTTGGATGATTGAGGTGATCCCCTCATATTACTAATCTCTCTTATTTATTGCTTCTTTGGGT